>ML819423.1:42339-79434 GCA_009831015.1 Picea engelmannii
CCATTCAAAGCCGACCTAAATAGATCACTCAATCGACTGTTTGTTTTTCTTTGGTTAACAATTTTTCATTCATTTGTTTTAATGATAATTTAGTTCTGCAGGTGACTCAACCTTCACAGCAAACACCTCTGGCGAGTGATCCCGACCAGCAGCTGAAAAAAACAAAAGCATGTAAGAAACCACCTCTTTATCATCAATTATTACACCTCACATAGCAACATCAACTATCTGTTGGTCTGCCTAACCTCAATATGTGATCCCTCCTTAATATTAATATACATCAATCAAGCGAGGCTTTAGAATTGGTTCCAGAATGCGTTAGGATTGTTTCCATAAGGCGTAATGTGTGGATGAACTGAGAGCGTAATGGGGGAGATTGGGTCCTAAGGATTATGCACACTGATTGGAATCACTGCTTAATGGTTATCATAGATAAATGCTTTGAAAGTATATAGTCTCTAGAGGATAAAATCCAGTTTCAGTGGCTGATGAGAGGGGATCCTCGGACTCCCCAAAATAGTCTTCTTTAATTTTTCGGGGTTGAATACCTATTGCTTGAAGATATTGATCTCATTCCCCTTGGATTTGTAGACCATAAATAATATTGATCGTTTTTGTTTGCAGATGAAGGCTAGTGATGGCAGGGAGATATGGGAAAAATGATTACGTTGACAGCTTTGGCGTAGGCAGATGCAATTATAATTTGGGAGGATGGAAAATTTGTGAGATGGGGTTGTTTTGATTGTAGGTTTAGCAGGTTTAGCGTGGAAGGATTATTATTATTATTATTATTATTATTATTATTATTATTATTATTATTATTATTATTATTATTATTATTTTTATTTTTTTTTAAGTTATTTCATGTTTTTTTCAATATTTGTTTTTCATTATTCCTACAAAAATTAGAATAAAAACAATGATTCAAACTAAAAGTTTTGGTGTTTTTTTTTTCATCACCAACAATTTAAATCATTCTTGAAAATAGTTTTAGTCATCCATGGTATTTCTACTTTCTGATCTTCGAGATCCCACAAAGCACAAGAAAATAACATACTTATTTAAACAAAAACTGAAAATAAAAGCATGTTTTTTTCTTCTTTTAGCCTACCTACTCTACTCTAATTTGAATTTTGAAAATTATTTATGTTTAATGAAATTTCCAATGTAACCATACATGTAACCTAAGTATATACCAAAATGTGTGAAATTAAATGTTGAAAGTGGGATTTAACGAAATAAAAACAAAAAACATTGATCTAACCTGGTACTCATTTGGAACCACCGTTGAATGAGGCTTTCATAGGCTTGATTTCCACTCTGATTCAGATCATGCTGCAACTCCTTTTTTTCCTCCTCGATCTCATGTTCAAATAATTCTTCCCCATCAGATGTACATGATTTTTCATTTGATTCCGGAGGAGTAGTTAATCTTTTGGTTGCTAAGGATTTGAGTGAGTTGTTCCAAACTTATACTCATAGTTAAACCATCTTGTTGATACTCCTATATTCACATATGGATTAGTAGGAAAGGGGGTTCTCATAGCACCCAAAACGGAAATCTAAATGTAAAACTTAAATAAAAATAAACTATTTGCGTAAATAAAATCACTCTTGCTGAAAAACGATGACCATCGCTCTTCACAGTTGTAGAGATCAAACACTCTTTCAGAAAAAATAAATCACACTTTGCGGAAAATTAAACACACTTTGCGAAAAAGAAACACACTTGCATGAAATGAACAATCAAGTCTTTGGAGAAAACTCACTATAGTGGTCGCGCAGGTTCTTACCTCTCGTCTTACTGTTTCTCCTCCCCCAAGATGTGTAATTTAAAAGATAACCTACCTACCTAGAACTCAATCCCTTTAGCACCTCCCCGGAAATGGCGCCAAAATGTTGGGGGTAAATATTGTCGTTTAATAAGTGACCAATCATTAAATTCTCAACCCGAGGAGTTCGTAAACTTATGAAGCACATGCATAGTATATGTAGGATTGAAGCTAATTTAACCTAATCTAATGTTTAAGCTGAAACACACAACTAAAATTAAATTGCATAGATTAAATTAACTTGCAAATGTGAAATTGCATAAAAGAAAAACAACATGTGAAGAGAAACAAATGACGAGTAATAGACACATGTGACAACATATGTGAGCTCACATTAACAATAAATCAATCTCGATATATTACATAAAAATAATCAAATCTACTCCATGACACAATAATGGAAATCATGAAACTCCTACTAATCAATGACTAACAAAAGACTCAGAAAACAATGACCCTTTCCTATCATCCAAGGACTCCATTCAAGACTTCTCTAATCATAATTTCTCCTTCCCAAATGAAGAGAGAGCACTCCTATTTATACATGAGTTGCTTTGAAAAGAGGCTAAGAAACTCATAATTGTAGATTCACTTTTCTCTCAACCAATTTTCCATTATCACAAAATACTTATCCCTTCAAATCCTCACAAATCCTCTCATGATATTCCTCCTTGCAATTATCTTGAATAATTATCTTCAAATCCTTGAAATGGTGGAGGAAATATTTGAGAATCTTTTTGAGTAATCCTTTCAAATAATCCCACACATTACAAAGCTCATCTAAACTTGAGATATTAATGAAAAAATGTATATTTTCTAATATTTAATCATAAATTCTCAAAAATACCTAAAAGAAATGAATTGGAAAATAATAAGGTCAACCCATAATTAATTTATGAAAATGGTATCATGAATGGTAAATGGAATAATAGAATATGGATGAATGAGAGGAATAGTGAAAGGAAAATAGGATGAAAATGCAACATTTAACATCCATAAGGATTCTTATTATTAGAAAATAAGGATCATATATGTAGATTGAAGAAAGAACTCTATGGGATGAAACAAGCTCCCAGACCCCTCGTATTCAAGACTTGAAAAATATATACAACAAAAATCTTTCAAAAGAGGAATTGTTGATATTAATCTCTACATCAAGAAAATAGTATAAAATGATTTGATTGTTGTGGTTTATGTAGATGACATCATTTTGGGAGGAAGTATAAACAAAATGTATCAAGATTTTGCAATAGAAATGCAAAAGGAATTTGAGATGTGTATCCTTGGTGAATTGTCAGTCTTTCTTGGTTTACATATTTCTCAATTTGACAAAGACATATTCATTTCAGTAACCAAGTATATCAAGTAAATGTTGATGAAGTTCATGATTGCATATTTTTCACCATTCAACACACCCATGGTCATAGGATGTAAATTAAGGAAATATGATGACTCTCTAGAAGAAAATCAAACATTGTATAGGTCAATTATTGGCATATTACAATATCTAATGAAATCAAGGCTGGAAATTGTGCAAGAAGTATGATTTGTTGCATGGTTTCAAGATGTACCAAAAGAAACTCATGTGGAAGTAGTGAAAATAATATTCAAATATCTAAAGGAGACCTTGAATTTTGGCTTGTGATAATCAAGAGGTGAATATTTTACTCTATACAGATGTTGTTTGGGTAGGAAGTGTTCATGATAGGAAAAGTACAAGTGTATGAGTATTCTTTATAGGAAATATTCTAGTGTCCCATTTGAGCAAGAAACATTCATCAATTTCTGTATCCATAATATAGTTCAAGTATATAGCAACATGCACACAAGTTATTTGGATTAAGAAGTCATTGAAAGATATTAAGGTAGAATATGGTCATCTAATATCAATAATTTGTGACAACAAAAGTGCAATAAATATTTCAAAGAATCCTGCTATGCACTAAAAAACAAAGAGTTTTCCAATGAAGTATCACTTATTAAGAGAAAAAGTAGAAGAACATAATTTCAAGTTGGAATATATTGCCACCAAAGAACAGATCACAAATATTTTCACAAAATCCCTTCCCAAAGAGACATTTGAATATCTCAAAACAAAATTGGGAGTAATATCCATGTCATCACTAAGTCCTTAAGGAGAAGCACAAGTTGAGAGGGAGAATACATTTTCCAAATTGACATATAAAAATAGAAAGTATTGAGAGAAAGTGTCTGCGTGGAAAATGGATGAGAAAACATTGAATAACATTCCAAAAGGGAAGAGTTGTGAAATCAATTTTAGGTCAGCTTGGCATTTTCGTGATAACTTATGTTATGGGAAATTTCAAAGATTGAAATTTTAAAGAGGTGGAAGAGAGATATTGGTGTACATGTGGTAAAAATTCTAGATTATGTTTAGTTACACTTGCAGAGATATGCCATATTGAAATTAGGGTTATTGAATGCTCCTAAAATCTATTTCAAATAGGTCAGTTATGAACATTCAGTATAACTGATTTTATAGGACGTTTCAAACATTACAATTTTGAAGATATGGCAGGATGATCATGGTGTACATTTCCTAAAAGTTTCAAATGTGGTTTCACTAGACTTTTGGAGATATACCCTATGGATGTTAGGTTTTCTGAATGGTACTAAGATCAATTTCAAACATGCATGTTTGGAATTTTCACTATAACATTTTTTTGTGACTTTTGCGATTGTGAAGTTTTCATATATCATCAAAGACATATAGAAGTAGCTCAGGTAAAAATTTCATATGTGTTTTCACTATATTTTTTGAGATATGCATTGTGGAAGTTAGGGTTTCTGTATGGTCCTCAAATAAATTTCAAATAAGTCAATCTAACGTTTTCACTATAACTATTTTTATGGGACTTTGTGGACTATGGAATTTTCAAGGATCTAAGGGGACATATAGAAGTAACTTGGGTAGAAATTTTAGAATAATATTTGCAAAATTGGATACATGGAATGTTGTACAAATTATTTCTTGGGAAGAGGCCTAAAACAAAAATCTTTGGGAAAGTTACCATTTGGAAATTCAAACTTTGGTTAGACCCGGTAAGGGTAGAAGTAGTGAGAATAACTAGTGATGTAAAAGCAGTGAATAGACCTGGAAAAATCAGAAGCAATGAGTAGACCTGGTGAAGGAAGAAGTAGCAAGCATACTCGATGAACGTTGGTGTAGTTCACACAAATAGATTGATGTTTCTTGCTAAGTTGGTGATTAGTTGTGAGGATTGGTGTCTCTAGTATATTTTTGTCTACATAGATCTGTAAGAGTAGGTTGGTGCCACTCAAGAAAAGATATTTGTGTCTCTTGCTAAGTTGGTTCTTAGTAGTGGGAATTGGTGTCTCTAGTAGATTGGTTTCTACAAATATATGTAAGAGTAGGTTGGTGCCTATCAATATTTTTACCAATGGGGATTGGTGTCTCTCCAGTAGGTTGGTTCCTACAAAGAATTATAAGGAGAATTTTTGTGGTTTTCTCCTGAAAGGATTTCCATGTAAATCTTGTGTTCCATGTTTTGCAGTCAATAGATATCATATGCTATTTTTTTCTTATGATTTATGCATGTTTGAAAATTTTTAAATGTTTCTTATATTGATTCATCCCCCCTCTCCTCACTATAAGTGTCTGCTCAATAGTATTTAACATTACCCAATAGCCATCTAGGTGGTATGGTTTTGAATTCCTCAACCATCAATTGTGTTAAGGTTTTTTACCTTAAATAATCTGCTTGAAATTCCATATGTTGCTAGCCCCATATGTCTGAGTAATGGAGGATTACATGGAATCCCATCGTACCATTGTGGTCAACGTTATAGGTCAAATTTGTTAAGGTATAATGTTTTCATATGATCTCCCATTGACATGATTCTTACAACGTTGGAAAGGTCTCAATTTATAGAGTAGCATCAAGGGGTTTGAGATAAATATGGGAAAGTTTTGAGCCAAAAACACGTCGATTGATGCCTCAAAATGGATTTGGAAGGTTTCAAACCCCAATTTTCCAAAATGGGACCGACCATTAAAATGAATATGCAAGATGATTCCTCTATTGTTTCTACATTGGAAGCATCAAGATAGATGAAAAAAATATAATGATCCAATCTAAATCATACATCTCCATTTAGGGAGGCTTTTGGTCTCTAAAATTTTTATTGAATGGGGTGAAAACAAATTTCCTCTACCTTCTCCCTAGAGTACCACTTTGGTTTTCTTCGAAGTCATCCTTTCAACCCAATCTACCAAAGGGAATGCCTCCCTTGTCTTGTATTTATGGATCGCTTATGCAAAACCATGTCCTCTCCCAACTCTACTTGAGCATATGGTGCTAAGTCCTCTATGAAAGGTAGAACCTTTTCCTCCTTCTAATACAGCATGAAAGTCTTGTAGACTTTTATTGTCTCCACTTTCACTACTGAGTAAATGTGAATGTATGGGTGTATATTGAGTCTTTAGATGTTATCTACCACCTTCCCCAATATCTCAAAAGGTCCATAGAACATATCCTTGATATTATTACTAGGACCCTGTAGTATTTCCTTCTTCATTTGTAACCAAAACCTGTCTCCCACTTTGAATGGATTCTCGATTCTATGTCTATCATGTCTAACCTTGCATTTTTCTTGTGACTTCTTAAGTGTCTCATGTGATTGCAAATGGATTTGCATAATTTTATCAACTTTGTTTTTCTCTCAATGCATATCCTTTGAGGTCCTCCCTCACTCCTCCTTGCTATCCATATACAACATCCAAGCATGAAGGTGTCAAATATCCAAAGAATGTTTCAAAAGGTGACCTACTAGTGGAAGTGTGGACTAATTTATTATAAGAGTCTTGTATGTAGATCATATTCTTACCCTAGGTATTCAAATGCTTCTGATTGTAACCCCTCAAAAGTTACACCAAAGTCCTATTGAATACTTATGTCGTTCCATCTATCCCATCTTTCTATGGATGGAATGTTGTATATCTCTTCAACTTAGTGTCCATATTTTCTCACAATGTAGTATAAAATTTATTGAGAAATATGGTATCCCTGTATGCGATGATGCTCCTTGGTATCCCAAAGTTCACACACACTTGTTCAAAGAAAATGTTTGTTACTTTTGGTCCTTTGATGGTATTTTTATAATGCATGAGAATGTACATCTTGTTGAACATGTCAAGTACCACAAATAGATAATCATGTCCCTTTCTGGTTATTGGTAAACCTCCCATAAAATCCATGGAAATGGTTGTTGGAAGTATTCCAAACATATTATTCCCTAACACATACTTTGTGGTATCCTAATTTCATATCCAACTTGGTAAAATATTTTTTTTGCTGCAACCGATATAAAATATCATTGATCCTGGATAGAGGGTGTTGATTTTTTAGTATAATAATGTTCAATGATCTATAGTCAATACAAAATTATGATAGGTGACCCACAAGGTGATACTACTACATATGGGGAAAAAATTCGACAAAACCTTCCGATGATAAGGATAAAATTAATCATATCGTCACAAATTACAACATAATTTTAGATTTTAATAAATTTTTTTGGGATCCCCAATGAACTTCGTACTTGCAACGAACTGTTATATATATCGATATTGTGACAATAGTTTGTCTAAATATTTCTGAAACTAGATAATTCCAACTACTCATTTGAAAATAGTTTAACGATCATTGACTTGGTCAAATTTGACATAGTCAACGTTCGTCAGAAGACCAACGATGGTGAGTGATTTCGACTATTTTTTTTGTAGGTGTGATGGTTATAAAATATTTGTATGCTCATTGTTCGTTGCAATAAATATTAGTCTTTTTTCTATGTTCTACTTTCCTCGGATCCAATTCTTGATCTAAATAGTTGTTAAGACTGAGAGGGGGGTGAATCAGTATCAAGTACAATTTCAAAACCTTTTCAACTTATACTTAAATCATTCAGTTATATCCAATCAGAAATGAACAATAGTATAAGAGTTACACCAATACACCATAATACACCATGCACAATATATAAGAAATAATCAATAGTTATTGTTCAAGGGAAGAAATGACTTACAAAGGTAGCTACAACTTCCAAATATAAAGGGAGGGATAAAACTCCAAGAGGAAGATACAATCCTACAATATCAAGAGAGGGTTGACCTCTCCATCCTTGTGTTATTGGATAAATTAGTGAAAGTGGAAATAAACTAATATCCCTAGATCCACCTAGATCTAGAACAAAATGAGACAGGACATGGCACTTTCCCTAAGTTTAATCATTGAATTTACTATAGCATAAGAGATGAATGACATACCTTTAAGTATTGCTTCCTTATGTCTTTGTTGTCCCTTCTTTGTTCCAGTGCTCTTGTGCTATTGATCCTGCAATGGAACACAAACCAACCAAAGTGAAAGCAACAATAGTATGCTCAATGAAAACCTGTACATGTGACAAAGAAGTCATGTAATAAAACAATAATGATTCTATGGGAAAGAAACATGCCACCATATTATATTAAGAAAAAGTGGAAGATACAACCAAACCGCCTTGATTTTGCAAGGTTCCCTTTTAGTGGCCCTTTGCTCCAACACACACACTTGCTTCAATCTTGCATGAAGATGACCCACAATAGCTTGATGAAACAATGGATATATCAAGCATCAATTGAAGTAGAGTTCCTCAAAAAACCTTCAACCTATTCTTTACTTGATATTACTTGATTTTTTCTTAGCATTTTCCATGAGAAATCCATCATTATATAGGAGAAAGAGATATGATTAGAGAGATCAGGATGATCCCACCAAATCAGAGAAGCTAATAGGATCCCAACCATATGGATGCCACCTCATATTATATAAGATTCCCTTCTAGAACCTTCATGAACTTCATCCATTTTCTTAGTCTTAAAATGCCACCGCACCCTATCTATAGAGCAGTTTGCGAAAATTCCACAGGCCATGTTAAGGGCAGCTTGTAGAAATAAGACATTTTCACACTGTGTATTAATATTATCCTATGACGTCCTTCTAAAAAGAAGGTTTGTGGAGGGAGAAACCTGTTACTTTTCTCATGAAAAAGATCCTTTTGAGAGTCTGAACACATGCTTGTAGAACATCACTAGGGTGACCAAAATAATGTGTAACAAAATGCCCCCCAAAGTATGAGGCTGGGTCTTGTGATAGTAGAAATACTTTGTAAAATGCGTGTGTGTGTCAGTAACAAGGTGCGCACCAATCGAGAACCTGCAAAGAACCAAGCATCTACGCAATATTATACCATTTATGAGGTAGGCATCCCCATGCTCAGACTACAAGTGATTTAAATAATGAATGTCAATCATGGCCACCAATCATACACCATGTATCCATGTCATCAAGATTCTACATAGCCACCAGGAATACACTATGGATCTATGTTTTAGAAAACTCAAAATTGGACATAGCCACGAGACATACAAAGTGGATCTATTTGTCAATACAAATCATAAATACTCCATCACAACCTGGACCAAAATGGTGAGATCCAGGGTATTCAATCCCATCATCCGTAAGTATGAATCTATCCATGCGATTACAAGTGTCAAATTCGAACATGGTAGAAACCACTTGATTAACGGTCATTGATGAAAAAAGTTAACAAGTGCGAGGGAAATCATCATTGATGTCAATGACTCCCAAGGTACCTCAGTACAATCCATAGAACGTGAATAAATGATATGAAGTCAAACACTCGATGGAATCACTCGATTAGGGACCAATGATGTGAATCCACTGTTGAAAGCAAAGAAACTTGCCATTGAGGCATGCAGGCTCTAAGGTACTAAATTATTTCTACGTTTTGTTCCCGAATGATGAGTTGAATTCGATAAGAAAAGACTCATCACACAAGGGCCTTGATGTGTCCCCCATCAATGATGTGAAATAAGTAATAGATTTAGGGTAGATCAAATTATGAAAATGGTTTTAAACTGACACAGGGAAGGCCAATATGGTAGGAATTGATAATTTCAGATGGCCGACTCGATATAAGGCTTGTTTGGACTTCTCTTGAACATACGAACGACACGACAATGGTCTTGGTAGCATTGATTCAAAGACGTCCCAAGATATAAACTTACAGAAGGTCAAACAAGAGATAAATGGATTTCCCAACCTGAATTCAATGACGAAAGGGGGGTGTCATGTTTAATAGAGACTATTACTACCACTAACACAAATACAGAGACACATTTCTTTCCCAAAATTCCCCCCACCATTTCTGACGAGTACCTCTTTATTTTTACGCAAGCTTGAGGAGGATAACATATGCTTGTTGATGTAAGCTCATCCTTTGGACGAGTCCCTCGGCATATGTTTAACGAACCCTAAGAAGGAGTGGTTCGGTTCCATTTAGGTCTTTCGATGTTTGCTTAACGAGTACAAAGAGAGAAAACGCGAGGGTTTTTCATGTTTAGAGAGTCCGGAAAACACTTAAAGATGACTCTCTCAGTTCCTTTTTCATAAATTAGTATAATGAGACCAAAGAAGTGATAAACTATCGCCCATCAAACATTTTCTTCAAATACTTTTACGAGTGTGAAAAGAATAGGGTCGCTTGGCAATATTTTTGTTTTTACGGAGCGTGAAAAGAGCTTAAAGGATACTCCATAGGTTTGTCTTTTCCTGTTACCATGACGAGTATGAAAAGATGACAAAAGTGTACTCGGTTACGTTCTCACTAATTTACGAGTGCGAGAATGAACATAGACTGTGTTCGAGGTTTTTTTTTGGAAAAACCTAAAAAGCATTTGTACATGTGCCAAAGAAAAAACAAATTAAGAAAAGTATCTAAATTCCATTGTTTAAGATCTTAGATCATTCATTGGCGAAGAAATACAACACTCGCAATACCATTAGAAAATTAGGTTTTAGTTAAAAATGTATAAAACAATATAAAATATCAACAAAAAAGTAAAAAGTGAATAAATATAGGTGAAAATCCCCTTTTTACCATTTCATTGTCATTTTACCCAAAACTCATCCAAAAAACCTTTTTTTCCTCAAAATTTTTCTGTCGATTGTGGGAGGTACATGAAAATATTCAACAAACGACTTCCGCCAAAGAGGTAATCTTCTCATCCTCTATCTTTTCCATGGATTAATTTTCTTTTTCACTGGTTAAAAAATAGTTTTTGAGTCAGTTTTAATGCAGGTACGTGCACAGAAGGGTCACCAAAGGTGGCATATATCAGGACCTGTGAAAACCATAAGTTTCCATAGGTGGCCTTTGGTTCACTTGCGGAAGTCCCACACTATGCATAAAGATTCACCTGTAGTGGGCGAAAACCAAATTTTCGTGTGAGTGTTTAACAAATAAAAAATTACCAAGGATGTGAAATAAAGATGTTAACTTTCTTCTTATGGATCCACTGTAGGTTTTGACCATCATGATGTTGGAGTGGAGGGAAATAGAACACAAGGATGATGATATCGTCACTGGGAATGACTTGGGTATAGTTAATGCCCTATGAAAATGTGGGCTCCTGAAGTTTTTCAAAATCCAGGGTATGAGGGCCCAACTCCAGTTGCTTGAGTACTTGGTCCACATGTGGGTTGTGGATCAGTAGGTTTTCCATGTGGAAGTCCACACACTTTCCCTACATATCAAAGATATATATATTTTTTACGGGGTTATCATGCCATGGATCCCATGTGACTTTGACAGGTGGCAGAGGGGGTAGTTTAACAATGAGTGAGTATGTCCGCAGGTATTGTGATCCCAATCTTGAGAGACGTAATGGAAAGGTTTCCATTAGGGGTGTCCGATATTTACCCTTACAGACTATCCTGTTCACTATTGCACATATGAAGGGGAGTGCATCTCCTCACATGGCCCTCCAGAGCTATTTCTACTATGTAGTGGAGTGCATAGAGCCCCGGGTATTCAATTGGTCTGACAAGTTTCTTCATAGTATGAAGAAACAATTGACAAAGTGCAAGAGGGGCGACCTGAAGCAATTAAGGTATGGATCTATTTTAGTGTCCTTCTTCCTCGACAAGCTTCCTCACTTGCGTTTACAGGTAGAGTGGGGCCTCTTGGCCCCAGAAGATCCAAGGATGAAAATATGGTGCGACCTCATGGCTCGGCACGTGGCAGGCCCTATTGTCAAATACAACGATGTATTCTTTTTGAGGCCTTAACTACTGCTTGTAGACGATTATGCCTATGCCGGTTTATATTTCAGAGGCAATCCAGACTTGGTTTTACCCAAAGATTCTCAATGGGGGAACATAAGAAAGAAGTACATTTTTATTTTTATGACGTTTTTGTAAATTTCGAAAATATGAAATGTTTTTCATGTCTTTGTTCCAAGGACTAATCAAAATATCTTTTGACAACGCAGATTTTGGACCGCACCAACCTCTAGGTACATATCCCATTCAAAGACGAGGGGAATAAGATGAGGTAACAGGATGTGATGCTGGTGACTACGAGGTGATCGAGGAGAACCTAGAGGGGTTGACAACATATGTCCTAGATATCTCTATCGATCAGATCCCGAGATGATATCAATACCATATTGTAGGCATATTTGGTTCTATTAGTTGACTGCTCCATAGGGTAGCACGACCAACTATGTTACCATGACAAACATCCTTGATGCTATTTTGTATATGAAGCCATGTGCTTCAAATTTTGATATTTTTGGTCTTCGGACAAACACTTTTTTGTAAAAAATGTTTATCGTTATATATATACATGAGGGTTCTATCGACTTACTTTTCTTTATATACAAGATTTGATTGGATTTATAAATGTCTCTAATGTCTGTCTAAAACATAATTAGCTAATGCATATGTTAATGTATTTAGACATCTAGGAATGTGTTGATATTCAATATAATCAAATTGATGTTCCAAGAGGTGAATTCGTAAATATACCCTTAAAAAGTAGGAATCCAGATAGCATAGACATTACTTAACTGTAGTACTACCATCTATGAATCAAGTCATACGACAAGGTGACGAATTCCAAGTGAAATAGCGTCAGTCAACAATTCCATGACTGCACTATATTTTTCAATATTGTTAGTTGCATGACCAAGGAAGACACCATGTAGACTGATTAATTCATTCGTAGGTGTGTATATTTCCCAAGAAACAGATGCTAATTTCTTATTACTACGACTAGTGCCATTGACGAAACCAATGTAGGGTAGAGAAGACACCAACATATGGAAACCAAGCACAATGCAAGGTAAGTAGTTGGGGGTCGAAGCCAAATAACAAAAAAACAAACAAAAGTAGCACACAAGAGTATGATACAGTAAAATACAAGCACTCATGCGAAGATAACCTAAGCATAGTACTTCTTCAAGTAAATCCCATTTATGGGTTCACTCAAAGGAATGCCATCATAATCCACTAATTCATAATCTCCCTTCTCCAACACTCGTTTGACGATATAAGGGCCTCGCCACATAGCCTCAAATTTTCTGGACCCTATTAAGTCATGATCTTGTTCATAGAAGAGAACTAGATCACCTTCAGAGAAAACATGTGGCTTGACATGCTTGTTGTATTGGGCTTTGACACCCTTTTTCTGAGCTTCAATAACCAGGGTGGCATCACGATGGGTTTCATCTAATTACATCAGGTACAATAGATGTTCCTCTTCAGTAGAGGTGTTGGGAAGAAGTTCAATGGATAGCTTCAAAAATGGTATCTCACATTCACTCGATAGGACAACTTCGATACCATACACTAATTGGAAAGGTGTAAATCCTGTGGAAGACTTCAGGGATGTCTGATAGGCCCATAATGCTGAAAAAAACATTGTTTGCCAACTTGTCTTATGAATTCCTATTATCCATCGATGCATAGTGATAAGAATTTTGTTTATCACTTCAACTTGTCCATTGGCCTATGAATAGTAGGGGTTTGATATTTTATTCCGAAGACCCAACTTTTCAGTAAGCTTAGACATCATGAAGTTTCCAAAATGTCTACCATGATCAGTGATGATAGCTTGCGGGATTCCAAATTGAGTGATGATATGATTGAATATGAACAAGCCTGCATTTTTTCCAGTATTGTTGAATGTAGGCATCGCCTCAGGCCATTTAGTGAAATAATCCATGGTTACGATGATGTATCCATGCCCCCCAACTAAGTGGGGGTTACATGTCATGAAGTTAATGCCCCATTTTTCAAAAGGACCAATGGAAACTACATCGTGTAAAGGAGAGGGATGAGGTCTTATCTTGTTATTATGCGTTTGACAAGCATGACACTTATTGAAAATAGTAATATAGTCATTAAACAAAGAAGGCCATAAGTACCCTTCTCATAAGATCTTTTGGGTAGTGGCATACCCAGACATATGACTGCCACATGCTCCAGAGTGGCATTCATTCAAAACTTTCTTAGCATCATCGTAGGTGAGACATCGTTGGAAAATAGAGTCAACACCACGGTGATAAAGAGTGTCACCGCGAATTATGTATTGAGGGGCTTGATACTGTATAGGATGACGGTCTGTAATAGAAAGGTTGGGCCAGAAATTTTGAGTATGGAGATAGATGATAATATATCCATACCAAGTGTCATCAGAACTGATTAGAAAAAGGGATTCATCAGACAATGAATCCTCTTCCATGTTTTCTTTCGTAGTGGAGGGAAGGTCACATATTAGTTCAGTGGAAACCAATGATTTCTTAGACTTAGCACGTTCAAACTCTAATTCAAACTCCTGGAGAATCACTATCCTTTTGGAGTGATTTCCCCCTAGCAATTGCCACGTAAGGATATGCTGCATAGGGTTGCAATCGTAAATCACGGTGGTCCGACATAATAGGATATAGTGACAAAAATGTTGGACAACTTGAACAACTACCAAGACTAATTTTTCCACATGTAGGTATTTGGCTTCGGTAGTCATGAGACTCTGACTCAAATAATAAATTACATGTTCGTTGTGCGAATCCTCTTCTTGGAATAAAACCATGGCAATGGTAGAGTCCACAGCGGTGAGGTAGAGGAAATAGTCTCGACTATAATTGGGTGGGAAAAGAAGTGGTGTACAGGTTAGGGCAAGTTTCAAAAATTCGAAGGCTTTGTTGGAAGTCTCGTCCCATACGAAATCATAAACCTTCTTCAATAGTCGAGCAAATCCTAACATTAACCCAGCTTAATTGGGGATGAATCGATGCAAAAAGTTTGCCTTCCCTTACAAAATTTGGAGCTGGCGAAGCGTAGAAGGAGGAGGTAGATTAAGGATAGCCTCAAAATTCAAAGGGTCCACTCTAATTCCATGAAGTGACACAATAAAACTTATAAGCCGGCTAGAATCCACAAGAAAAACACAGTTGTGTGGGTTTAAACGAATACGATAGTAATGACAATGAATGAAAATGGCTTAGAGATGGGGCAGGTGATCTTGGTGGCACATGGAATGGGTTGGTAGATCATCGAGATATGGTTGTATGATGTGCTTGATATCGTGAAAATCATAAGACATGGGGCTTTGAAAAGTCGCTTCAACATTATTTAAACCAAAAGGCAGTTTCCAGTAGGCAAGGGTACCCCAAGGACATATGAAATCAGTCTCGTGTTGATACAAGGGCAAAATATTAATCTGATTATAACCAGAGAAACTGTCCATTAAATAGAAGATTTCACACCCGACACAATCGTTGACAATATGGTCAACGAAGGGGGTTGGATAATTGTCCTTAGGACAAGATTTAATAATATCCCTATAATAAACACGTATATGGATCGTGACTTGTTTTTTATTGACATGAACTAGATTGGATACTTAATCGGTTAAAGCCACAGGATAGATAAATTCGGCTTTAAGAATTTTTTCGACTTCGAGCTTGATAGCGGAGAATTTACTAGGGTGGATTGGGAAAAGTCTCTGCCAAATGGGTTTAGCATCCGAGTAGGTCTTAATTTCATGTACAACGATATCAGGATCAATACCTGACATCTCTTTGTAGCTCCAAGCGAAAACATCATGAAATTCTTGAAAGATAGCTTTATAAGTGACAACTTCATCATAGCTTTATAGCAGCTCTGATGTGAACATTTTCGAAGACTCTGATGTGAACATTTTCGAAGACTTCAGGTTTAATGGATATGTCAATAGAAATAGTGGGTGAAATGTTACTTAGGTTCCCTTGATAAAGCACATCGTGTGTTGACTCGGGAACAGAGGAAATGACAACAATGGTCGATGGAGTCGAAATTCATTGATAAATCTCTATGGTGTGCTACTCTAGGAAGAGAATGGAATGATGATGTCCATCATCCCATGGGGTGTCTTCCATGGACATAACTAACATGATTATCTCATCGGTAGGAAATATGACACGAAACGGATTGGGAGATGAGTCACCAAGAGAGGGAGTAGAAGGGGTTTCCAATTGAATGGCTTGATAAGCGGATTCAACCAGACTTAAAGGCATTGTTTCTCCATAGTGAAGATAATCACCAGGATCAGGTACTATCCATGGGTCATAAGATTCGTGGGTTTCACGGACGGAGGTGGAAATCATGTTGATTAAGGCGACACAAGGAAGTGGAACATTGGGTGGTGGTATTAGGAAGGTACCCATTAAAGTGAAATCTTTCAAGAGACAAACACCAACATTCTCGTACCCAAGAAGTGTCTTCGAGATAAATGGCACGTTGCTAGTATGAGAATCGGAGTTGAAAAGGGCCAGCTGGTCAACCGTAACGACTTTTCCCTGGTGTGGGAAATGTAACACACGAAAAAGGGTTGACACGAAGACACACATGGAATCAATCTAGATACGATCAAGTAAGAGGTTATAGTCAAAAGCCGCATCAAAGACCTCGACCTCTATGTTGACCGATTATCCTTCCAACGTAATAGACAATGAGGGAAGAACACCGTAAGGCTTAAACCTAGAACCATTGAAATCCTTAAGTGTATTGTTTTATTCAGTGAGGGGGGAGAGCCAATGGATTTCGAACAAGAAAAAAACATGACGCACGTCGAGGCACCCTTGTCAATAACAGTTCTACATATTTTCTTGTTCTCAATAACAACTTGAATATGAAGCGCTAACTAAGGAGGTAGATTTGGAATGTGATCTTCCAAGTCAAATATTATCAAATTCCTATCCGTGGGATCAATTCCACCGATGGATTTTAACATTTCCTTCCATTGAGTGGGAAAAATTTGAAGGACTTCAAGAGATGACATCGTAGAGGGTGTTTGCACAAGATCTTCTACAATACTGTATTTTTGAGCAACATGTGCATGAGGATTGAAGGAAAACTTCTGAACAATGCCATTTGTAGCAGGGCGAAGAATTGTATCGGGACCTGGTCATTCAAGATGAAGAGGATCATTGGGAGGTGAAGTTGAAGGAGGCGGTTGAACCAACAAAGGTGGTAAATCATCAACTTTCTCCTTTGAAGGAGAATAATCTTTGGCTCGAGTGGTGATGGCAACATCGTTCTTGGTAGAATTACTAGTACACATAAGGACATATGAAGTGGTGGAAGGAGAGGGTTGGTCATGAATGAACAATTGGGGAGAGAGGACATAAACTAATAAATTTCATGTCTCCACTTCACCGACTCCAAAGTTTGCAAGGGAAGACATATCTTCATTAAGGTAATTATTTTGGTCAATTTATGTATTGGTAAATATACAAATTTTTAGTATTATAATTTTGTTTTCTTTTCAAAAACATTATTGATTCATTTTTTTTACAATATGTTCTACCTCTATCTCTCTTTTTTGGTGCATGGCTATTTTAGGAGAAATATCTATTTTGGGAACAAACCTATTTTTGGAAGAGAAGGTCTATTTTTGGAGTGCGTGCCTTAGGAGGCAAGAAAGAAGCATGAAGAGAAAGAAGCAAAAGCAACATGTAGGAGGAAAAACAACGTGGCCCACATGCAGACATGCCTAACCATGTTAGGGTTAGGGTTTTTGGCAATATTGTAATGACTATAAGCCAATAGAGTAGTATAAATAAGGACCTAGGATGTCTAGGTTGCGGTTCACAAGTTGTGGAGTATTGTGAGGGAAGTTGATTATTGTGAAGTCATTTGTTATTATTGTTGAGTTGAATAAGCTAGGTTTTGAGGGTTAGTTCATAGGCTAAGGATCCTGGTGTTATATAGTCAGCCTCCTAGAGGGTACTTACCCTCCTTTAGATTGTAATATTGAATATGTAATGTGCGCAACACAGATTTTTCAATAGAATGAATAAAAGAGAAGAAGAGCTAGAAATTTGTGGACGTAGCCCCAAGAGGGGGTGAACCATGGTAAAATACTGCATTCTATGTGTTATGAATGATTTATTTTATTGTTATTTTAATCATTAGCTAAATATTGAATTGTTAAATATAATTATAACATCATGCATGCATAATTAATGATGAATGAATCCTAGAAGTATATGAATGATTAATGATGTTGATGCAAAGGAAAAGAATAAAAAAATAGTCTCAAATCCTTCCTAGATTGCAAACACATGAGTATTGAAGTCCCCCATAAAGATATCTTAGGTGATATTGCATTGTGCACTCTGTGCATAGAGTTTCCTTCTAGTTTACTAGGAGGGCTGATAGTTTTGAGGGTTTTTTTGGAAAACTATCGAGATCAGAACTTGGGTCAGCCCAAGTAGACCAAAAAATGGTTCTGTTGTCGGCTGTAACTGCACAGGATTGAGTGGACGGGCTCTGTGGAAGAAAAACATGGAGGATGAAAGAATAGAAGGGAATGTTCAGGCCATGGAATCCAAAGAAGGTGGATATTGAAATATGGTTGAGGACAAAGGAAATCAAGTTTGCACAGAAGGAAAAAAAAAACCCTAAGTTACACTGCACAAATATCTCGACAAATATGTTTTTAGTGACTTGCAAGAGGTATTTTTCTATGATTTCTTGCATTTGTTGCAAGAGTGGTTATTGAGGTTGAAGGAAAACCATCCTATGAATTTGATCCGACAAATAGAGTGGCATCATCAAATAATTATAGCAAGTTAATAACAAATTTACACATGTAGTAGATTTATGGTTAGACTGTATTATTACATGGTTTATCACCGAATTTGTTGTTGATACGAAGAATTCATACACTGTTGCAGAGAAGGATTTTCTAAAGGGACCTATAGGTAGGTACATCATATCACTTTATACGTCAATCAAGATTTTATTGTATGAAAAAGGTGTGATGACCATGGAATCAAACAACTAAACTTCCCTACACGCATGGGGGAATGGGGGAAGCACTTATAAGAGTTTGAGATATGAAGAGGGAGATGGATAAAGGAAAGAATAAGGAGGCCATAGACCCAATTATGATGGAAGTGTACTAGATAAAGAAGATAATGGAAAAAATTGGAAAGACGCACATCGGAAGATATAATATGAATAACAAAAAGAGGGCCATAGCCAACAGGGAGGGCTTGCTGAGCGATGAAGAAGAGTTATATGATCTCCAGTATATGGATTTTATTGAGGAAATCATGTGCATGACATATGAAAGGAAAACAAGAGGTCCAGAGTCAAGTACAAAAGGCATAAATCCAATCTAGATCACAGTCAGTCTGGAACCTACAATCCCATGTGCGACTCATACAACTGAAAGAACACTAGCATTTAGACAAATGAATTTTAGTGGAAGAGGTGAAACAAGTCATGGGTCCAATCAAGGAAAACCAAGTAGACGAGAAATTTCAGGAAGTAACAGTCAATTATCTACACTGCGCAAAGGTAGTAGTTCAACATAGTTCAAAATGGCAGGACTAGATTCCACTATTAGATTACCATAGTTTCGAGGAGAGGCATATGAGGACCCTGAAAAGAATCTATTTATTTGTGAAAAGGTATAGGAAGCAAAGAATAGCATATATTATGTTACAAAATTTGCAAAATTAGCTAACACACTTAGAGACCGTGCATTGGACTGTTACATAAGCCTTGATGTAAACAATCCACAAGGAGTACCAAATATTGTCATAGAGGTGAAAAATGTACTGGTAAACAAGTTTTAGAATCCAATCTCAGAAGACTAATACATGAATGAAATGATTGAAATTAGGTAGAAACCAAGTGAGTCTCTTTGGGAGATTGAATAGAGGTTCAAATGTCTGAAAGGTAAGTTGAAGTATTCAATTACTGACATGCAACATAGGAAGTTATATGTGAACTCATTGTTACCACACTTGAAGTATCCTTTGATACAAGAAAAGTTCCAAAATTAGGAAGAGGCCCTGCAAGCAACCCTACAAATAGAATAAAACCAATATCAACAAACAAATCCAACAATAGAGGAGCTAAAAGAGGATATCAAGAATCTGACATTTCAACTGAACCAGAATAAGGGAAAAGATAAAAGAGAATTTGTTTGGTGTACTCTATGTAGGACAAAAGGACATCATAATAATGAATTTCCAACTTTTGCACAGTACTTGGAAGCAAAAGTGCCATACCCCTTGCCAACGGGAGGGCCATCATGAAATTTTTTTAAGATATATGGACATGATCCATATCATTGTCCAATGATGCAGAAGTATAAATCAGTAGGTCATGATGATAAGGACTATAGAATGATATAATTAAAGAGAGAGATAACTTCAGACACTTACAGGGTGGAACAAGAGATGATGATAGGGTAAGATGCACTGTATTTCAACAATGTGCCACCATTATTCAACCCCGCAAAACCACAGTACAATAATGTGAAACCATAGTATAATCCCACATAGTATAACCAGGTACCCCATTACAATGCATCATGAGGAGATATAGGTGGATTCCGAGGATTTAGACAAAGAACAGGGCCAATAGTATCCACAAATTCCAACAACTAGGACATTATGCAAGTGATTTTCCACTTCCACCTGCGACATGCATGTATTGTCATGCAACAAACCATGACACAGAAGACTGCCCAACACTCTTGGAAAACATACAAGAAAAAAGGAACCAGAACAATGAGAATGTCTAGTGGATTTATGCAGAATCCAGGGATGATGGGAAAAACATAAATATAGTTACTTGAGGAGGATCCAAGACAAGAGTTGATGCAACAAAACAAGATCCAGTTCAACACCAATGGGTAAAGAAGAATATTGATCCATAGAAGCACTTTGATGTGAGAAAATAAAATGAAACATTTCAAGAGACCAGAAAATAGAGTCTCAAAGATAAAATTGCATCTACATCAGTTGCGAAGCAAAATCAGGACCCACCAATGTACAAGATGCCATATTCAATGGATCACACCAGTAAAGGAAAACCTTTAGATCAAGTAACTACCATAAAGACTTTTATGCAATCCTATGTTAAGTTATTGAATGACCCATCATCCGTTAAGGTCTTACATAATTTGATAGAAAGATGAAACACAAAGGTAGAAGGGAAGTTAGAGCAGAAAATAGTCAATCATCTCCATACAAGAAGAAGAACAAGCAAAGAATTTAGGCTAAGTGCTAACATTGGTTATTTCAACATGGGAGATATCATACTTGATTTAGGATCTAAAGTAAACATATTACCTAATAAGACATGGTAGTGTATGGGGGAACCAACATTAGGATATTCACCTATCTAGTAGAAACTAGAAAATCAACACATAGTGTCACCAATTGGAAGACTTAAAGGTGTGATAGTAGATTTGGATGGAGTGTGCATTGTGGAAGATTTCAAAGTGATAGGGATAATATATGTCACAACACCGTACCCAACATTACTTGGATTGGATTGGGATTTTGATAAACAAGTTGTAATCAAATTGAATACAAGAAACATGACTTTTGAATCGGGAGAATATAGAGTTATTTCACCATTGGATCCTTCAGAAGGAGAAAGGTTTGTAGAGGTGACCTATTTGTATTTGGAAGAAATAAATCAGTTATTAAGAAACATTGCATGAGAAGAGGATTATGTCAACCCAACTGTAGATGGGGTACTTAGTTGGAGAAGAATTACATCGTGTGTTGCAGACAAAGACATAGGTTTGGAGAATTGGTAGGAGAGACTACATGAAGTCTCCACAAGGAGGTGCACAAGAATAGACTACACAATAAGGTGGGTTGGTACAGAGATAAGGGAACCTACCAATTTTCATGGGTTGAACAACTTAGAGGAATTTTTGAAAAAATATGAGGAAGTTTTAGAAAATCGGAGGTTGTTATCCCTGGATATTTCCTTAAGGAAACAATTGCAAGCTGATGGGGTGCACAGAAATAAATAATTCAGGGTTGGTATCCATGTAAAAGGATATTACACATTAGATTTGGTGCATAACAGGGGAGAAATACAGTGTAGAAGTATGATGGGTGAGGAAGACCAGTTGAGAACGTAGATAAATGCATAACACAATGGAGGATGACACCACTAGAGGAATGGCCTCATCATTTCATTCATACATTGGAAGGGATCCTAGGGAACTGGTACATAGACCAGGAGATGCATAGAGGCACTACAAAATGGACAATATTACAATAGAATTGATCCAGATTATTTTAGGAATGAAATGAGAGTGGAAATATAATAAAAGGAGGTAAAAATATATCATGGATATCCAATAATATAACAAAAATGTATCATATATGCAACCATAACATAGAGATACAGTAATACACAATTTTCTATTAATGAGCGAAAATGTACAAAGAATGTAAAAATACAGAGTGAAAGACTCACTAGAATGGTGGCGACTTATCTCTGAGAAGAGATGTGATGGTTGTACTCATTAGAAAGACTATGATCTCACAATGAGGCTCCAAAGTAATTTTTATCATAAATAAATTCCAAAACCCTAACCTTGGAAGATGAAAATCCAACAGTTTTGTGGACCCCGTTTTGGGTAGTTTGGTGTATCAACTTGTTGGGGGCATAAATTTGGCATACGATATTCGTTTGGGGTGAATGATAGCTCACTAGAAAGGTATCATCGAGGAGATTAATTTTGGGGGATTAATAAGAGTCTTTGTTTATCATTGGGAAGATTGATCCAGAAAAACCTTCATTTAGGCCCTCAAAATGGCCTCGGAAGTTAAAAACTGCTAAAAATAGTAAATTACCAAAATTGCCAGAAAACTATTTTGAGCTAGTTGGAAAAGGTGGGTGGCCACCAATATCCACTTGGATTGATCCTCCATCCTTAGGAATCAATAGTATCCATTGTGTTGATTTCCCGGAGGAGAGGGAAAAGCGTTTGTTGAATCTTCATCTTGATGAGTTGCTTTCCTTGTTGGAGAAGTTGTGTTGCTTAGCTTGTTGAAGGTTGTCATGAACATGTGGCTAGACGGTTTGGAAATTTTTAACTAGCCTGGATACATGAGATGCCTATGTGCAAAATAAATATTTACACTTTGTTGCAATCTTGTCGACCTGCTTCTGTTGGATAGAAGGTGCTTGGATTAAGGCTACAGTGGTGTTCTTTTATTCACGCTTTGAACAGACTATGATGAAGCTGAATGTTGTAGTATGAGATACTACCTTGTGGCATTGTTTAGGTGGGACAATAGTTGGAATTACCTCTGGTATCCTGTAGAGATGACCCCCTAGAGTAACAATGACACTACGGGGTCGAGACTCATAAATAGCATGACACTTCCACATATATGGATGGCCCAAGATAGCATCAAACACATACAGAGGGGAAAAATCACATAATACCTTGTCTTTGAAGGGTTTTATGCCATATGACAATTGACACTGCTGGCTAACACAAATATCTCATCCCTGGAGAAGCCACCCGATGTTGTATGGTTGCGGGTGTTGTGTTGTTGAAAATCCCAACTGTTTGATGACCTCTGCTGAGATGAGGTTATTATGGCTTCCGCTATGAACAATAAAATGAAGTGGGGTCCCCTTTACCCACATCTTTTGGTTCTTCTGGTTGAAATGTTGCGGTCACGAAAATAGTAGTGGGGTCTGTGTCGATGATCTTTCTTCTTTCAGTATTTTCAGAATCAAATTCTGAATTAGGTTTTAGCTCCTTGTCTTTTATCTCGACCACCAATGAATTTTTTGAGAGACATTCATCAGTGTTTTTCTAGGGGATTTTGTGGAAACCACACCATTTTCCAGTGTCCTTCATCTTTCTATGACCTTTCTTTTCCTGTGGCTTGGAGTGGTTTTCGAGATGCTATTTTTTAGTGACCTCTTTATCATAATTTGGTTGTTTCATATTTGCAGACCCAAACTCCCATTTGTTATCGTGATTAAACTTCTGGTTGATTTTAACAACATATCGATAAGAAAAATTGAGTGACGAGATGTCTAGAAAATCCAATTCAGTTTGGATGTATCTGTGTAGAGCCCCACAATATTTCATAACCAAATGTCATTCAGAGTCTTTAATAACCAGCGTGGTGTGCAAGCTATGGAAGGTATTGGTGAACTCTAGAACTGCTTGGACCCTTTCTTGATGCAGTGTGGTACATCTCATGTATTGGCCCTCATAGTTTCCAATAGGGTAATAATGTTCCTTTACCGCATTCACAAAACAATCACAAGTGGGATCAGCCCCATATATTCCAGACTCTGTGGAGCTTTTCTCCCAATAAGTTTCCTACCAATGTTTGACATGGGTGAGAGCCTTAAGGAGTGCAAAGGTGATATTTTCCCTGTCGGATAAATTATGAATAGAGAAATAACCTTCTAGCATATTTAACCATTTTTCTAGGGCATCCACATTAACTTGTACCTTGAAAGGTGAGGGGCCTCCAAAGTGGTCACTTGATGAAGACATGCATGTTGTTATCGATAGGCATTGAAGGATGTGGGAAAAATTCTCCATCATTTCATCCCTCTGTCACATGAGAGCTTGCTCACGCAACAAATTAATAGAATCATTTGCTCTGTCATTTTTCTTTTCTTCCATCATGGAGGGTTTCTTGGGTGTGTGAGAGCAATTATCCTCAAGAGAGACAAGCTTGAGACCCATCTTCCTATACTCTAACCTCACTGGGGACGTGCAATGAAAAAGGATCAAGAGAAACCTGCTTTGATACCACTGATCCAAATTATTTTCGGCATGAAATAAGAGAGGAGATATGATAAATAAATGTAGATATATCTCAAATATCCAATAATATAACATAAATGTATCAGAGATGAAACCATGAACACAGAGATACATTAATACACAATTTTCTATTAATGAGCGAAAATGCACAAAGACTATAAAAATACAGAGTGAAAGACTTGCTAGAATGGTGGCATCTTATCTCTAAGAAGAGATGTGTCGCTACTCGCATTCGCAAGAAGATGATTTTAAAATGAGGCTCCAAAGGCCTTTTTGTCATAAATAAAATACAAAACCCTAACCCCGGAAGATGAAAAGGCAACAGTCTTGTGGACCCCGTTTTGTGTAGTGTTGAGGGGTCCTAAATCCGTTTAACTCGACAACAGGAACCAAACCCGCCACCAAGGCCCAATTAGACTCTGCAACGTTTTGTAGTGGAATGATTTTCCAGATCTATTGATCTGACCAAATAATGGATGGGCTTTATGTAGTTATCTACAATATATCTTCTTATGAAAGTTCCTCATTCAGTTTAAACGTTCTCTTTTGTATTTTATTTTATTAGGTGGGTATTCTAAAATATGTGTGCTGGTATAAACCAATTGGTAAAAGGGGAAATCTAAAATACTAAAGAAGGATGAGCTTGGGATAACCCTTGTACTCAAGCATGCAGACAATTATTTTCACACCTGTGATAAGCCTAGTACTAATACATCAACTTGTTGGTATTTCAATTATTGACTGAGATACAATTATCGAAAGAAAAAATACATGCAATAAAATGATGGCAAGAAAAATAGTTTCCTTAGCTCTGATCATTAATCACACATTAACACAATGATTTTTTCTTCCATCATTAGAGACAAGAATTATAAAAACATTGAATCAACTAACTTATCAATAGATTCAGAAACTCTTACTCATTACAACATCCATTCATGAAACAAGGTCGGAAGTAGTTCCTACTCAAATCCAATCACACATGCCTTATATGAAAAATAGAAGTTTGTCTCTGACCCTAAAGAAGACTTCTCAATTAAGGTAGTTCAGAAATAGTTCTTTACAATTCCAAAAATGAGGGTCTTTGCCAAAATCATTGACCCTTTCTAAAAGGTCGATTATCTTATTTATAAAAAAACATTAACTAAAAATAACTATCAAAAGTGAAAGCTAAGTAAAAAAAAACATCTCCACATGGTTCTTCCATCTCTTTGTCTTCTGAGAGCCATCAAATGGTTTCATTGAAGTGGATGAATCTTATCGTACTCTGACCATTTGACAAAGAGTTCCTCGCATGTGTTGACATATGGGAATCTATGTTGGTTTGTAGGGGCTGAAAGGATCTCCTTTACTTCTACTGCCCGTGCCTGATACTTGACTATATTGATACATAACTGATGTAATATTGTTAGAGCCTTGATTAGGTGCTCCATGAACTACTATACTTGTCCCGAGTCCATGTTCCCCACCTTTGCTATCTCTGTAGTCCATGCCAAGTCTTGTTCTGCATGTTGTTTGACTATGTCATGAAGGTCGACAAAATCCCCGGGTGACACAAATTCTAGGAGACCAATGTCTTTCATCTCTCGATTGATCTTGACCCATATCCTTTCGCAATCGACCCATCTTTCTTGAATATCCCGTTCAGGTTCTTGGGCCATTTTCACCCAGTATTTGACCACCTTCCTTATCCGATCTATGTTGTTGTCCCTTAGCACCTGAATGCTATGCTCTTCGGTGTCTCATACCTTTTGAACCGTGCTTATGTAATCATCTATTTCCACTTCTTGGTGGGCCTTCTCATACCATATTTTTACATCTTTGCAGGTCACTAGCGCCATAAGAGTGTCTTCTTAGAATTTGGCTATCCCTGCAATAAAAAGGTGTCGTTCACTTGTGAATTTTCTGTAGGCATCTTGAACTCACTTCTCAAAAACATTGTGGCTTGTGTGGATTCCTGATAGTATTTCTCCAAATGGCGCAGATGCTCCAGTTCTTTTAGTGCAGTGACCAACTCCTCTTCATATTTTCTTTCTCTATCCAGGGGGGAATTTGTGATCACCATCCCTGTGCTGATAAGCTCGGACATCGTGGCATGCTTTGTGCTGATCAATTTATCCTTTGTGGTGATGAGGATTGAACTGTCCATCGTAAGCCTCCTCTTCTTAGAGGTTATCTTCATGATGGATTTCCTCTTTTGATCGTAGGTGATTGCTTGTATATCAACGACCTCATCAACAGGTTTAGGGATTTGTTGTTCTCCCCAAGTTAGAGTGTTTCCTTGGCTCCCGACTATGTATATATGTTCAGGGCTTGGTTCCATTACCTCTTATGTATGTCCCGATGTCCCAACCTCTGGTTGTTTCTCATCGGGTGGTAAGTCACCAGCCAAAACTGAGCAATCAGGGGCAGGTTTAGTACTTACTTGATGTTCGGCTGTTGGAATGCCTATTTCCTGTCATGGAATTTCTTCTTCTTATTCGCCTTGTCCTAATTGATCCTTCGAGTTGTCCATTGGGGTTCCTGGTATGTCAAATGGATCGGTGTCTAAGGCGCTTTCCACTTGATTCTTGATTTTTGAATGACTCTGAACTGGAGCATCATGACCTGGGGTGGATGATTTCTCAGGTTCTTTCTCTTCTGTAATATTCACTGGGGTGACCAAGGACACCTATGAACTCTCCTCATCATCGTATATGGGTATCAAATAGAACAATGGATTTGGTATGCCTATTCTCCCAGATGTCCCCTCTATCTCAGGCTGGGTCAACATTTCCCCTAGTGATCTGATCTATGATGGTGGCACTTCATGGTTTTCTAACCTGGTGATTTCTTCAAGTTGCATCAACTCTAGGCCACTTGGTTCCCCTCAGCTTTCTATTTTGTCATCATCATGAATCCTCGTCATTTCTATCAGATCAGGTTCATTTTGTAATTGATCGATGATTCTCTATGCCCCTTGTAGTAAAAGAAATCCCCTTTTTTGTGCCTTTGTTGTCTCTGTCGCTCTGATTTCTTCCCTGGCTCTGAGGGCTTCCTGGGATGACTATTCTATCATTTATACCTATTCATCTATGCTCATGGCCTTGAACCTGGTCATATTTGGGTTGGCCATCCTCTGTACCACCTCATCCCAATCCTAGATGCACTCTGTGAATATTTCATACTCAAATTTATCATGGGCATATGGCCAACAGGATGATACCTGTGAAGCATGTTGGAGGACCATACATTTAGGGTCATGCTTGCATAATCGGCCTATCAGGAACTTGAATTCCATTTGTCTAAGCCCTTCCTTTTTGGATTGAGAAGTATCCTTCACCAGATAGAACCCCACATGGAAACCATAGGGTATGAAAGCTCGTTTCTTGTCCTTGACTAATGTGGCATTGTATCCCTGCAGGATAGTCTGATAACATATTTCTCCCATAACGAGCCGGTCTCGAACATGAGAAGGTAGGATATGTGGTTCTTTGGTGGCCCATAACACCCTGAGGTAGGTTGAGTGTTCGTCTAGATACCATTGGCATACCTTTGCTATCATTTTCTTGGTTGCCGCAAATAATATTGGGAACTCCTTCTTAGAAATAATGAAATGAATGAGGGGGACGAATTCATCACAAATGAGTGTGTAAGATTTCGTGTACCTGTTCTCTCATAGTATGCTAAAGTAGACGTGGACCGAGAGCTCTGAAAAATGCCAAATTAAATTCATTTCGGTGAAGACATTGCTTGCAGATATGACATCAAGCAGGTGCGAGGCCATGTAAAAAGTGCGTGACTCTCCTTCTTTTGACGTCTGAGGCTATTGTACAAAGATGCTTAATTGTTTTGAGATTATATCTCCCTAGTTGAAGTTGCTCCCATAGATCACCACTGTGTATGCCAATGACATCCATGCTTCTGAAAACTTGGAGCAGCCCTTTTCTCCATATAGCTGGCAGATAAGAGCCATCAAATATATGTATGTCTCTCTTAGGTTAATTGTCTCGTACTAGCCATTTCTCCAGTTACTGAACTTCTTGTCTTCCTTACACCATGAGGCCATCAACTAGCTGGTGTCATGGAATTCATAGAACTTCACCATGAAGTCTGTGTTGAGACGCACCTGTGGGTCCCTAAGCTTGTAGTATTTTTGGACTTCTGTCGAGAGAAATACTATGACACATCTGCCATTTTCATTGTTGATTAATCACTTCTTCCCATTCGTATGGTCGATGAGCCATTTCAAAACCTCTATGCAGGGGAAAAATGGGGTTCTACTTGGAACCATGTGTAAATACGATTTTCGGATGTTCAGGAACACCTGGTCATCAATATCCCTTATGTTCGGGTCACTGTGAGGGATATACTCTAGGTATTATTCTCATCTAATTATGTTGAAGAGTTCCCCCCACTGCTGGAGAATTACTTTGGATCCGATGCGTGTTTCTGTGTCACCAAAGGCCGGAGGCTAGACAAAATATTTCTTCATTGTTGTTTTAACGACAGGCTCTGCTATGGGAGCATACTCCAACTGCCTTACAGTCTGCAAAGAAGAACCTTCACCTATTTTAGCTTCTTTCATCTTAGGTGTTGTTGGCACAGGGGCAGACCCATGGTTCAATGATACAACAATGCACCAACAAAACCCTAACTATCGGCCCTTTCGACAACACCTGCGAAGTAGATGAAGTCTAACCCGAGGTAGAGGTAGGGGTGGTTGCTGGACTTAGGTGTCTTCAGCTTTAGCTGGGACAAAAATATTTGATTGTAATACTTAACAGAAAACTTAACAATATTCAACCACTATCTACTTAGCAAATAAAACATAGCATCGCATCATTCATCCAAATATGATGTATCTAACCTCTTACTGTAGATAAGTAGGTTGGATCTAATAGATTCAAGCACTAATCATATTCATATAAGTCATATCTAACATCCATATACCTCATTAGCACAAAGAATAAACAAATATATCTATCTATATCAAAGGACTTAGAAAATAAAGACATAAACACATCAAGACATCGCACAAAGTAGAGCAACAAAACATATATGTGGTTCACCCCCACCCTGGGGATACGTCCATGTTATAACCCTTAAATGCACCAGACATGCTTACCTGGCATCAGGCCATCTCATTTACCTTTTTTTCCAAGCCACTCCTAAACAACTTTTCAAAAAACACCTTTTTTAAAGGCATATGTGCTTGACTCCACTACTGCAGACGTGTGTACGCTGTCTGACCCACTACAACCCGCATATACTTAAAAAAGAATGAAAAATGGAAAGTTGCAGAAGGAACACAGATTTTTTGTTAACTTAACTAAACCATTTGACCGCCCATATCCAGTCACTCGACCAAATACCTAGCCCTTTCTAGCCTATAAAAGAAGGGGTAGGGGTCCCATTTGGAAGGAGGAAAATCATAGCAAAGAAACTATACCTGATTTAGCATTCCCCTTGCCCCAACCTTTTGTAAATATTGTGTGAAGAGAAGCATATACAAAAGAAATTGGAGCATAGTTGAAGAGGAGCCCAGGACAAAATTCGAGGAGCAGTGGCCGATCTCACTACTGTAAGGTTACTCTTGTGAGCTTAATAAAAGGAGTACTTTTCTTGTCCCTCCATATGAGATTGTCAATATTTAAATTTGATTATATTTTGATGGAATCTCTAACCCATTAGTTTATAGATCATATGCATGTGGATTTTTTTGTTTTTCTTTTATGAATGCAGGTCAACTTTGGGAGGGGAATGGGAATCAAGGAGCAACCAAACGTTAAAGGGATCGACATCAAACAGAAAAACTAAGGTACAATAACTTGATATTTTTAACCTTGTATTTGCATATGAATAATGGGGTTTATGATTGGGATGTTGGTAAGAAGTAGGAGACTTTAGGTCATTTTTGCATGCATGATAAAACGCTTAATGCTAGTCCGTAGGAGGGATTTCCCAACCACAACAGAATTGGCAACCATATTGGGGAAATCTCTAGGGTTTTTGGGGATACTTGTTGGGTATTTTTTAATCGGTTTTACTACCTTTTTTTGAGTTTCTACAAAAGTCTGAGCTAGTAGGGATTCTTGTCTTCCATACTAGTTCTCCCTGCTTCCTTTGCCTAACTATTTTTTATTTTTCTAGGAAGCCATAGAGGCATACACGACCTGCAGAAGGTCTACCCATGTATACACATGCCCTGACTTCATACAACCCACGTACATATGATGGCTACTGAAAGATCAGTCACGTGTATGAGTCTAGATTTTTTTTTCAAAAAGAGGTAGTCATCCTCTCCCCTGTCAGAAGTGATCCTTCTCAGGGGTTTTCTGGATCTAGTTCTGGTTTCTGTGATTGGAGTCTGTAGCCTAGGTATAACCTCAGATTATCTTTGTTTTCTCAAGTTTCCTTGCATCTTTTTCTGTTAGAGTAAGTTTTTGTACCTATAAGGGGTTCTGGTCTTCAATACCAGTACTCCCTCCCTGAGCTTAGTTGCTTGTCTTGCTTCTTTTGAGGAGAAACAACGTCACACGCGTCCTATAGTGGGCCTTCACGCGTGCATATGTGTAATGTCCCCAAGGCCAAGCCCTGTTGTAAATCATGTCTATGAAGTATAAAGCTTGTTTATGAACTGTAATTCAAGTTTATAAGGCTGGTGAGACAAGTTATATAAGCTAGTGGGCTTATGTGTTATTAGGCCAGGGAGCCTAAGTGTTGAAGGCCACGAGCCTGATTTTTGTACATGTAATTATGCACAGTATTAGTACAAAACATATCTGCGTGTGGACTGACCACGATGAATGAGTGATGGGGGACTAAGCTTCTACAAAACCTGGGTAAGGGATTGGGGGCTGGAAGGTTGGAAAGAGAGGATAAGTGTGGAGCCTAAGGGCTTAAGTCCTTGGGAATAATATTTTAATATTATCCCAAAAGCCATGTGAAATCTATGTTTTGTCCTAAGTTCTTGGGGAGGGATGCATGCAGCTTCATGGGCGACATGTGTCGACCTAGGCGTATGCGATTTAACCTAGGAAATGAGTTGTGTTGGGGGTTCTCTTTCCATTCCTTCCACTGTTGCGTAGGAGTGGGGTGGGAATTTCTCCAACCATCACCTAAATCTGGGGTTCAACCTTCCAATTCCTCCATCCTCCATATGTATGTGTTTGGCCTCTGTGATTGAACCTCTGTACACCTTACACATCTTTGAAACCAGAGAGAAATCTTAACGCATCCTGTAATCGCAGAGCTACGCTATGCTTTATATATTATCATTTCCATTTCGGATGACCATACCCATTTTCCCAATTGACTGTTGTGGCCACGCAGTGCTGGACTACGTGTGGCTTGTTGGCCAATGTGAGGGAGGTGATTGTTGTTGAAGAGGTAGGTTACCTAGTCTATGAGCGACTCTTTCTAGGTGAGAGAGTGTGCAGAGGAAGTGAGAAATTCTGGAAGGAGTCCTGTAGCTTCCACAGAGCTCGGAGACTTCCGGTTCGGTCTCTTGTTGAAGCCCAAGGGAAGGGAGGTTAGCAGCTGATGGACTGTCTTGGTGATAGTGAAGGTGTATACTACTGGGGTGGGACATACATGTGGGGAATGAGAGTCTGTGGGCAGTGGGCATAAGTGGCTCCTAGGAGAGAATCCTTCTACTGTGACTATGTGTCTTCATGTATTCCCTCCCTATCCTAGGAATCCCTACCCGGTGGAGCTTAGTCCCAGCTCGTGGGTGACCTACTACTGAAAGTGATGAGTAGCATGGTCTAAGGCTGGGAGGTTCATGGGAGGTCTACATGTAATTGGTGAATTACATCTAGTCTAAAATATAAGTATATACATGCGTATAATTTCAATTAAATATGCATGTCTGTGATTCTAGCAATGTTTACATGTATTCCGTTGTATTCGTGAATTATTGTTAATGTCGTGGATTATGTATGCTAATGGTATTAATGTGATTACACTGTGTTTAACTTTAATTAAGAAATTGTATTTCATAAGAATGAATAATATGTTACAGTAGTGTTTTTTCTGCGTAGTAATGCTGGCCCGACCATGGGGTTGATGGTCGAGAATGTTACAGTATGGTATCAAAGCCTAGTTTCAATGTTGAGCCTAGATGGGCTAGATAAGTGGTCTTTGGACCGAGGTTTTGAGAAGAAATTGTGTCTGGAGGACTAATTTCAGACCTCAGAATGTTTCTGAGTGTCAACAGACTACTTGATCGTGTTACAAAGCTCAGGAGGTGTAGGGGTATTATAAAACTACAGCCAGAGTGGTATATGGCCACAGGGAGAGAAAAAAATTCAAACCAGAAGTGTTGGAGCCATAGAATCTGTTCGGGAGGAAAGGAGAACCCTCACAACCGTCAAATTTGGAGAACGTGCACAAGGTTTAAAACCCTTTGGATTTTCACAAGAGTGTGGAAATCACAATACGTGAAATCCCAAATTCGTCAGGACCATCCATCGGAAAGGACGCATGGAGAGCGATCAACTTTTCACTGACTTGTGACTTGAAATGGTCTAAGGGTGAGTTCGTGAGAATTCAAGATTGGATCACAACCATCAATCTAAGAGAGATATGGACTGTTAATTGTCTAGGAAGAAATCGACATTTCGGGAATAGGGAGGATGAAGGTGGAAAATCTTTTGACTTCATGACACATGAAATCCCAATACACAAAATGTCGATGAGATATGAGTTGTCAGATTGTGGGGAATCAGGACCAGTGGATCAAGTAGATGAAAGTTCAGAAGGAGGGTACCAAGTCATTGGCTAAAATTCCTTGAGAAGCAGAGTTGGACGGTCATAATTCTCCATGGAGAACTCGTGAAATAATGAAGACCGTAAGATAGCCAGAAGTTGCAAGGTGGTTAGTGGATGGAGAAACTCGCCACCCTAGGATCTAGAATAAATGTGGGTCATTGATCATGGTTGGTTTGATCCATTGGATCATTTCCTGAATTCAAGGATCATGAACTTGGAGCGCAGGCCAAATTCTTGGTCACTCCAAGTCCCGAATCGTGAAAGATATTAACAAGGGTAGAATTAGAGGGTGGAGCACTTCTAGGAAGAAGTGTTGAAATACCGTGAGCCATTGGATCCAGCCAACTAGCGAGGAAGTTAGGGTTGAAGAGCTTTGACAGGTGTAATCTTAGGAGAGATTTGGACCGTCGGATCAGGGGAGGCTCACAGGCGTTGATCTCATACATGAATTCCCATATCAGAATTTGGGGATTGAAGTGACAAGAAATTTGGAGTCGCTGCATCGTGAACTCTGAGTTCACAAAACTCCTAAAAGATATGAACCGTTGGATCCAAATCACCGAGGATCATTGGATCTCGTACAAGAGCTCATGTATTGGAGTTTGGGAAATGGAGTGACCAGTGGTTTGGGTCGCTACATTTCGAACTCCCAGTTACTGAAACCCCGAAACCTGAAGTTCTAAAGTCCCAAAATCTTCGAAGACGGAAGAACCGTAGTAGATTTTTAACCATTGGATGTTGGGTAAATGTGGGCCGTCGATCCACTCGATTTACGGGAATTCGGTAAATCGAAACTCCGAGAGATAGATGTGTGTATCTTAAACTCTTCAAAGGTCGAAAGCCCAAGTAGCACCTAGTATTCTAGCATTTGGTCACAACCTTTGGTTACAAGGGTAGGGGCTAAGAAAGAGGGATCTATCACCCGAAAAGTACAGAGCCGAGAAGAACTTAGAAAATTTGTGAAGTCAAAGCATTTTCTTAAATCAGAATGGTTTTGAATGTGTGGAATTTGCTAAGAATGACAACCTGACAAATCCATGTTGTCTGCACGTGTGTTTTCATAAGCTTAGCAAGTGCCAGAACTGAATAGGGTTGTTTTTGAGAGCAGAGAATGGAAGAGGTACGGATTTCCTCCAATTCAGAGAATGAAAGAGAAGGAAGGAATGTCAACTTGGGAGTTGAGGGATAAAAATCTAATGGGAAAGGAAAAGAGATGGATAAGGAAGGACATATGATGAAAATCATTGAAATATTTCAGAAAGATGCCCAAGCTAGTCGAGCTGATAGCCAAATGCTCATGAAAGTCATGGAAAAGCAGAGTGAATTCAACTTAAGGATGTTGAAGAGTCTCGAAAGAATAGAAAATAAATTGGAAAAGGAGAGTGACTCAAGCAAGACAGAGAGTCGCAGGACCCCTGTGAGTAAAATAAGATCAAGGAGTGTCAGCAGACATCATCATCGCTCCCTAAAGCATTCCATTAGGGAAGCACACATTAGTTCAAGCCCATCTCCTACTAGAAAGCACATGAGATCTGGGATGGATGAATTGAAAGGGGAAATGAACAAGATCAAGCCTCCAATGTTCAATGGAGAACATAAAAAGGAGGAATATGTCGAAACTTGGTTGCTTGGTATGAGGAAATACTTTCAACTGCGGAATTATTCCTCTCATGCAAAGGGCAGGATATCCATGTATCAATTGAAGGGAAAGGCATCCGTGTGGTGGGATCAACTTGTGCAGGTGCAACACATCAGGGAAAGGGACATCACATGGAAAGAATTCAAGAGGTATTTTGAGAGGAACTACTTAAGTAAAAGATATTATGATAGAAATATGAAAGAGTTCTTTGAACTCAAGATGGACAACCAGACCATTGATGAGTATGAACGAAAGTTTTTGGAATTACTGAAGTATGTTCCGTTCATCAAAGATGAGTTTGTCAAGATTCAGAGGTACCTAAGTGGATTACTACCTCCTATTGGGGATAAGATTCAGCATGATGACCCAAAGACTATGGAAGAAACGATAAGAAGAGAGAAGTACTTATTTGAACAATAAAGAGAAAATCCTACGTTTCGGAAGGCTTGGGATGACGAGAAAAAGTTCAAGAAAGAACAAAGGAAGAAGGGAAATAAACCACCCTTTTTCAGAAAAATTCCTCAATGACAACCGTCTCTTAGAGAGCCCAGAAAGGTTGAAGTGGGTGGGCAAATTTCAAGGCCGCCACCTACGGAATGTTGGGGTTGTAAAGAAAACCATAGGTACAGGGATTGCCCCCATAGAAATGATAAAGTAAGAGTTCTCCACAATTTTCAGCAGGCTGAAACAGTGGAGGACATGGGAAGTAGAATTCCAAGGATCTATGTAGCCCTAGACAACAAGCAAGCTGAGTATTAGTTGCACATGATTGAAGTAGAAGGTATGAAAAAAAACCAACCATTTACTATTTTAGTTGATTCAGTGGCTAGGCATAGTTATATAGACCCTAGAGTGATAGAAAGTTTGCATTTGATAAGAAGAAAACATGAAAAGTCTTGGTTAGTGCATCTAGCTATAGGAACCAAGAGGAAAGTCATGGAGTTAGTCAAGTCCTGTCCTGTAGACATGAATGGACTGAGCACGAAGGTTGATTTGAACATTCTGTCATTAGGCTCTTATGAATGTCTAATTGGGATGGACTGGTTGGACTAGCACCATGCCATCTTGGACTATCGAAACAAGGAATTCAATTGCTTAGATGAAAAAGGGAATCAGAGATCCATCCAAGGAATTCCTAGAGTTTTTACTATTAGAGAAATCTCAGCAATGTAGCTGAAGAAGTGCTACAAGAAAGGTTGTCAATTATTTGCAGCCCATGTGGGGGAAATGCCTAAGGATAAGGTGTCAAGTATTGAGGATCATGAGGTACTTAAACAGTTTGAAGATGTATTCTAGGAAGTACCTGTACTACCTCTGAAAAGGGATATCGATTTCTCTGTGAACTTGATGCCTAGAGCAGCTCCAGTGCCAAAGGCTCCATACTGGATGAGTGTGCTAGAACTGAAAGAGTTGCAAATGCATATTGAATAACTTCCGAAGAAGGGGTATATATGCCCAAGCGTGTCACCTTGGGGTGCCCCAGTCCTATTCATAAATAAGAAGGATGGAACGCTGAGATTATGCATCGATTTCAGGCAATTGAACAAAATAACGATGAAGAACAAGTATCCTCTACCGAGGATTGATGATGTCTTCGATCAGTGGAAGGATGCAAAGATCTTTTCAAAAATAGATTTAAGATTGAGATATCACCAAGTAAGAATAAAATATGAAGGCATCAACAAGACCACCTTTAGAACAAGGTATGGTCATTACAAGTTCACAGTGGTGCCATTTGGACAGTCAAATGCACCCGCTGTTTTTACGAGCTTGATGAATGGAGTATACAGGGACTATCTAGACAAGTTTGTCATCATCTTTCTGGATGACATTATGGTGTATTCTAGGACTGAAGAAGAACATGAA
>ML819424.1:2924-23966 GCA_009831015.1 Picea engelmannii
TGGCCAAGAGATTCCCCCCCTTCAATTTCTCATCCATCCCTGGTTATTCACATCCAATGTCGACTATAAATGAATGGGATGATTATCTTTTGAGATTCAGAGGAAGCAAGCATGACCACCTCGGTGAGAACTTATTTAATTTTCATATATGCATGCTTGAACATGATTTTGTTCATGAGGATGTCTTGATCAATATGTTCAAATTTTCTTTAGAGGAAGATGCTTGTGAATGGTGTCAATCTCTCCCTGCTGCTAGTGTCCACTCTTTGAAGGATTTTCATGATGCTTTTGATTCATACTGCGAGAATATTTACCTATCTCATCTTATTTTGGATGAATTTTGTAAGAAGTTTTCATTCCACATCCAACAGATGACAGAGTATTCCTCATATGATGAGTCTGGTGAAGATCTGATCGAAAGAGGAAGTGTGGATGAAAGATTTCCTCTTTCTATTCCTCGAGAAGAAGGCCTTCCGGATTTGAGTATTGATAATGTTGATGATTTCATAGTCATAGATGTATCATTTTCTTCCCCTGATGCACCTGTTGTCTCAGTTGTAAAAGACGAGATAGTTGTGGAAGATGATTCTTCTCTTTTCCTTCAAGAGGTTCCCCGTGATGTATTTTTACCCGGGATTGAAGAGAAGAATCAAGCAGTCGCTCTTTTTTTTTTGCAAAATAAAATAGTTCTACACTTAACCATCTTTCATGAGTACTCAAATGAAGAAGAGCAGACCCCTACCTCACATTTTGTTGACTTGGGGAGCAACCATCTTGTGTATCAACAACTAGAAGCAACAATTACTAATGTTCCCGAAATGGATATTTTTAGCAATTGTATTCTTGATGAAATTACTGTTTTAGAGGCTAATCATAGCTATGAAGGGAAGCCCATCTTTGATGAATTTTCTAGTGATAATGAACAACAAGCTTATCCTATATTTTATCACTATGAAGACAGGGAGGATGATGCATAGGATGGCCTTGTCATAGAAAATATAACTCGAAGATTTGACCAGGAGCAACCCTTAGTTGAGGCACATGAAGAGATTATTTATACACAGCCAGAAGTAAATCAACAATTACCAGTGGATCAGGAGCCACCTATGTCAATCCTTATTTCACTTGTACCCACATTTTACAATAAACATCATGTAGTGGAATAAGATATATGCTATCAGTCCCATGTGTTCTGTCGCCATTTTCATGACCCTATAGGGGTGTAAGTGGAGTTGTATTTCTCAAATGTTTTTGAGCCTATAAGCTTTATTGTGTCAGCAATAGTTAGAGGGGATATAGGTAATGTTTTCAAACTATGGTTATATTCCTCTCGTTCGTTGTTAATCATTGGCATTGTAAAGACTCATGTCAACAAGTTGCTTGAGTGGATTTGGTGGAAGTTTTCCTTCACCTAGCCCATTGTAAAAGTTAGTTAACTTAGGTTTTGTACATAAAAAATCTCTTTATGGAGCATGTGTGTGTTTTTTTTACTTTTTATAAGTAGAATAGTGTACATGTTGGCCTTCAGAGAAATGTTTTGAGCTAGACTCCATAGCCCAACAACTAAGGCACTGGAACTACTTGTTCTTGGCAGCTTGTAGCGAGCATGCCATCCCCTGTGGAGCCAAATATTATCACATGAAATTGTCAGAGTCCTGTGGGTTTGTGGTTTCTACCTAAGTCTGTAATTTTTCCCTGTCTCTATCCTTTTCAAAAGCTAAGTCTTGAATTTTCCTCCCTTCAGCCGATAAAATAATTTTTTGTTTGCCCATGTTTGTTTGTGCACCCTGGTCTCCCCGTTCTCTCAGTTCCCAACCAGTCGTCCAAATCCTTGATCGTGCAGGCTGCAACCATGAACACAAAGCACAACATTCAGAGAAAAAGGCCTGGAGAGTCAAAGTACAAAATTTAGAAGTGTCGAAGGCCCAAAGTCAATTTGGACCATCCATCGGCAAGGACACGCGTCAATAGATTGCGAGATCCGGGTAAAGCACCTGAAGGCATAGGAGGTTTGAGATTTTATCTTCCTAGAGTCCGGAGACTCGAAGGGGATCTCAGTCGTCCGATTCATAGGGATGCGTGGCACCAAATCCAAGTATTCACGGTTTCGCGAATCAGAGGTTTTAGCATTGAGCGGCTAGTGACTGGGGTTTTTGAGGATGCAATCGTGGGCATCAAATTCAAAGCAAGTCCGATCATTGATCTGAATAGGCTATTTCGCAAGTTCGGGCACCGAAATATTTAAAATCAAGTGGATTGAAAACTATCGAACGATGAAATTCTGAAGCGCCTTTGGATATAAGCGCCAAGTTATGACCCGAGGATGCATGCAAGATAGAGCGATGAAAGGGAGCTACGCCAGAGGCCGAAAGCACCCATATTAGTCAAAGAAAAATATCAGCATGGCCTCGAGACGTCGAGATTGACTCTCATAAGTCATGGGCACCGTCTGAGCATTCATGAGTGTCAAGCCTCATCCTGATCTCGATGAAGGTAGTTATTGAAGATAGGGGTGACAGTTGAGACCTAGTCTCACCCCATAAATGGAAATTAGGTTGAAGATGACCGTGAGGGATGATTATCAATCTGAGGTTTCCTTCTGGATGGATTTCCCTGCAAAACACATAATTGAGGCAAGCTCACGTCTGACATGAGAAGGCCTGCACAACATGAGAGAGCGGGAATTGACTGAAGGATTTGAAGGCAGTGATCTGTTCACATTCCTAGTGGTTGCAAAATTAATTTTAGTATATATAGACAATTTTGATATCTTTTTAGGTCGATGGTTGAGCTAAGATCCCGTATTGTAATGTTTTAATGAATCTTTGGTTCTCTAGTTTGTAACTTGATTTGAGACTTCTTGTTTAATGAAAGTCAACTTCTATTTCCATCTTATTTGCCTCTGATATGGAAGTTTCCATGATTGAAGGATTCACATGGATTGTTATAGCTATGTTGCAATGTATGTTTGATCGCAGTTATGTTTTAATGCTCTTAAGTTTCCTAAAACTTCGAATCCAAGAGGATCTTTTTTTCTGAGTTTTTCTTCCTTAGGTTGTTGGAAGACCGGATGTCCATAGAATACCTCTACATTCTCCTCACCAAGTATTCCCTCTATTCACCCTTACTCCAACTTATTGACTGAAGTTAATTAAGACCTCACCTACCTGTGCATACCATTCCAGTTTTCTGAGTTAAAATGATATCATCTTGAGTCTGCGCCCATTTGACCTCTTTAAAACCAACTTGTGACATAAAACTTTGATGGGTACTGGGCTTACCTTCTATGCAATCTAAGGGTGACTTCTAGTGCTAATAGTTCCCAGGGCCGATTTTTCCCACAGTCTTGATCTTCGCAGAGAAATCACGATCATTTGAAGATCCTATCCCCATTAGTTTCTTCACTACAATTTATTGTCCGTTAAGCATGATACCTCTATATACAACTTTGGCTCCTCCTTTGGTGATGATTTTCTCTTCTTGTATGCATTCCAACACGTCATCACTCCAAAGTTGAGATTCTAGAACATCATCATATTCCAGGGCCTGTAGTCTGCTTCTTTCTCGACGGATGTTGCCTCAATTTTGACTTCCACAATTTCCAACACTAGCGAGCAAAATAATAGAAGTCTCGGTGCCTTCAGAGATAATAAAAGTCCAAGATTGATGTGCGCTGCCCCACAACGACCCAAATGTGGTCTACATAATTTGGGATTTCCTGCAAACAAGCTTGCATTGAAATGTAAAAACAGACTACCCTTTAGAACACGGTCGGAAAAATTATTAAAAGATAAATCTGGATAGATCAAACTAGGCATATTTTGCAATTATCTGGGGATTCTCTCATTCAAGTGATTTCTAGATACATTCAGATAGTTGAGAACGGGAATCATGAATATTTCTAGTGGGATGGGACCACTGAACTCATTCTGGCTAAGCTTAATGTGTGTCAAAGAAATATAGTTTCCAATTTCCCTAGGAATCATACCAAAAAGCATGGTTTTGACAAAACAAGAAACTTTGTAAGAAAACAAGAAACAAAGTAGACAGAACAAGGAATGAGAATATGTGGAGTGCGCAAATGTATTAGTTGATAGTCTAGATCTATAAAGGGAAAACAAGAAACTGAATCAAGAAACAAAACAAGAAATCATAACGACTGGTATAGATGGCCAGAACAACTAGCAGTCATACACTGTTGAGGTTACAATTATAAATAACACTCCTTAAACTCAACAGTTACAAACATTAGCACTGATAATGCCCAAGTGTTGTCTCTAAAAATAAAAAATGGTTTTGTCTAATGGCTTTGTAAAGATGTCTACAAGCTGATCTCGTAAGCCACAAAATTGAAGGGTGATTTCTCTATTATTGACTAGCTCGCGTATGAAGTGAAAACGAGTGTAAATGTGCTTGCTTTTCTTGTGAAAAACATGGTTTTTGGATAAAGAAATTTCTGAAGTGTTGTCATAGAAGATATGAGTTGGATCATTTTATGTATGTGACATTTCATTCAATAGTCTTCGCAGCCACACAACTTGACAGGAAGTTGAAGTAGCAGCGACATACTCTGCCTCTGCAGAAGATATTGAGATAATGGGTTGCTTCTTTGATGCCCAAGAAATCAGGTTCGTGCCTAGGTGAAAAGCATACCCTGAGGTGCTTTTCCGGTCATCTAGGATGCCTACAAAATCATTGTTAGTGTAACTAGAAAGATGATTATCTTCAGACTGAGTGTACCATAAACCAAAATTGAGAGTTCCAACAACATATCTCATAATCCTTTTCGCCATCTTCCAGTGAGAATCTTTGGGAGATTCCATCAACCTGGAAACAAAGCTGACTGCATACATAATATCATGCCTAGTTACTGAAAGATACAACAAACTACCTACTAAAATTTTGTACAAGGTAGAATCCATTGTAGGGCCTTCATCTTGCTTGCTCAATTTTGTGCCTAGGGGTATAGGATTTTCTGCTTGATTGCAGTCTTCCATGCATAATCTTTTGATGATGTTTGTTGCATACTTTTGTTGAAAGACAAAAATCCCTTTGGTTGATTGATCAACCTCAATACCCAAAAAATATTTCATTATGCCAGATCTATCATCTCAAACTCAAATTGCATGGTGTGTTTAAAGCTTATTAAGTCAAGATTTCCAGTATATATCATGTCATCAACATATAAACATACAATCATAATTTCACCTTGCTAATCTATTTTGGTGTATAGAGATGGCTCATTTTGGCTTCTGCTGAAACCACTCTTGATCAAGTGCCAATTCTATTGTACCAAGTTCTTGGAGCTTGCTTTAAACCGTACAAGTCTTTCTTCAAATGATACAATTTGATTGGTTTCTCTTTGACTTCAAATCTAGGTGGTTGATCCACATAGACCTCTTCTTCTAAGACACCATTCAGGAAACTTGACTTGACATCCATCTGGTATACTTGCCATTTGTGTTGAGTTGTTATGACTAAGAGAGTCCTTACAGTGTCCAATATTTCTACTGGATCAAATGTTTCACCATAATCAATGCCTGGTTGCTGTGAGAATCCTTTGTCAACAAGTCTTGCTTTGTGTTTTTCAATCTGCCCCTTTTCATTGAGTTTATTTTTGTAAACCCACTTGACACCAATACTTTTCTTGTGTCTGGGCAGATCAACAAGATCCCATGTCTTGTTCTTCTGAATGGATTCAATCTCTTGGTTCATGGCTTGAACCCAATGTGGCTCTTTATCTGCCTCTTTCTACAAAAAGATTGTGTTGATCAATATCATCCAACTGCTAATGGATTTCTCTCAAGCTTCGAGTTCTCTGATTTCAAAGTTAAGAGGATGAATTTCCACTTGAAGAAGAGTTGTACTAAGGATTTTCAGGTTGTGCTTGTACCTGCAACCTTGGAAGAATAGGCCGATGTGTTTGTTGTCCTGAATTTTCTTTGTTTTCAGGAAATGGCAGCAATGGATTTTGTCTGTCCATAGGCCGATTTTCAAACTCACTCCAGAACTGATTTTCAATAAATTTGACACCTCTACTGAGAATGAGTTTCTTTGAAATCAGATTGTAGAGTTTGTAGGCTTTGGATGTCTCACTGTAGCCAACAAAAATGAATTTCTCACTTCTATCATCAAGTGTCTTCCTTAATTCAGAAGGTATGTGAACGAATGTAATACATCCAAATTTCCTAAGATGAGCAACATTTAGCTTTGTCCCACTCCATGCTTCTTGAGGGACCTTCATATTGAGACTAGTGGTTGGAGATCTATTCAAGAGATAAATTGAGCATGTTATTGCTTCAGCCCAACATAGATTTGATAGTCATTTCTCTTTGAGAAGGCTCCTTGCCATGTTCATTATAGTCTGATTTTTCCTCTCAACCACTCAATTTTGTTGTGGAGTATACATGGTTGTAGCTTGTATGATGATGCCTTGTGATTTGCAGAAGTTTGCAAATTCTTTGGAGTTGTATTCTCCTCCTCCATCTGACATGAGAATATTCACATATTTTTCACTCTGTTTTTCATCTTCAACCTTGAATTCTTTGAACTTTGCAAAAGTTTCAGACTTGTGTTTGAGAAAATATATCCATATTTTCCTGCTAAAGTCATCAATAATTGTTAGGAAATAAACACTACCACCTATTGTCTTTGTTTGCATTGGTCCACATAAGTCAGTGTGAACCAACTCTAAGTGTTGTTTGGCTTGAGTGGAGGACTGTGGAAAGCTTGTTCTCTTATGTTTTCCAAGAATGAAAGACTCACATGGGGATTTTTCTCTTTGAAGATAGGTAGACATTTGACCATGGAGTGCTTATGTAGACGGCTTAGACTATGAAAGGGTATATGTCCAAATCTTGCATGCTAAACCATAGTTTCATTGGGGGTGGATGCACTTTGTGCATAAGATTGGATCAAATTTGTAGTTCTAAGGGATAGGGGAAACATTTCATTCCTAGTCATGTGGATTTCAGAAATCAATTTCCTGTTGGGGGTTTTGTCATATATCCTACATGAGGATCCTTCAAAAAGTACCTTATAGCCATGTTCAATTAGTTGACCTACACTTAACATATTATGTTTTAGATCTGGAACGTGATAGACATTGTTTATGTCTTTCTTTACATTTTGTTTTGTGAGAATAGGTACAGTTCCTTTTCCTTGAACTTTGACTAAAGAATCATATCCAAGTGTAATATCAGATGAAATAGAAGAATCAATGCATGAAATTAAATACTTGTTACCTGTCATGTGATTGCTACATCCACTGTCCAGCAACCAGAGGTCTTTGTGTTGTTCTGCAGTCTTGTGGCATGAGAGAAACATACCATATGAGGTTTCTCCTTCATGATTTGAGACATTTTCTTTTCCTGAGTGTTGATCTACTTGCTTCTCCAGGAATTCAGATCCATAGTGTCCATACTTTTTGTAGTAATAGATTGTATGATTTCTTTGTCATTTGATATTCTCCATCTGCCTCTTTGAGGTTGGAAATCCTGGTTCTGGTTTTGATGTCTGTGACCTTCAATTGAGTGATTGTTACTAGGACTTCTCCCTCTTCCTCGGTGACCTTTGCCTCTGCCTCTGCCTCTCCCTCTGCTGAAAGAGAATTGAGTCTTGAAGGCGTTTTCTATTGACTCATATTCGATATGTATTCTAGTCTCATCTTTCAACAAAGACCCCATTAGTTCATATGTGGAAACATTTGATAGATCCTTGGATTCAAGGATGCCTGTAAAAACCATTTCGAATTTCTTTGGAAGAATTCTGAGGAATTTCTCAATGATCCTTTGATCATGGATGTCTTCTCGATTCAATCTGATCTGGTTTACAATTCCCATGACTTTGGTCATAATTTGATCAACGTTTTCAGACTCTGTCATTTTTTAAGTCTCAAAATGCATCCTCAAGGTCTGCAGCTCGATTGTTTTGACCCTGTCATTTCCTGGGTAAGTTGATTGAAGGATGTCATGGGCCTATTTTGAAGTAACAACACCTGTTATTTTTGAGAAAATTGAGTCATCCATTGAGTTTTAATCCAGAATTTTGCCTTATTCTCTCTTTTCCTCTGTTATGCTTGAGCATTTCTTTGTTGATTTTTTGGGGCAGCTAGGGCTGCTGGATCTGGTTCCACGTAGCCAAGATCCATTGGATCCCATCACTCATGTGCTTGTAATAAGGATCTCATTTTGAGAGACAAAAATTCATAGTTCTTTCCAAGAAGAATTGATCCTTGTGTTGGTCCTAAATTGTTAGAGGTGGCCATCTTGAAAAAAAAATTGGAACTAAAAAAATTGTTTGAGATTTCCATGCTTTACCTATTTCCCATGCGTAAAACCAGCTCTATGAACTTATCTATGTGAATTTGGGCCGAAAAACGCGAGGTTAGCCACTTCTTTTTCTCCGATCTAGCTAGATCTGACTATCTGAGCACGAGATCTACATAGTCAGAACTCTAAGTTATGTTCTTTATCGACTATAGCCCCTCTAATGGTGGAATCGAGCTATCTGAGTGTACTCGAGCCAAAAAAAATTAAAGTTCAGCTTCTCATGTGACCGGGGGCTTAAAACTAGGTGCTCCAGGACTTCAACGTGTTTCAACTTACTAATGCTTCGGGCGTTTCAACGCGTGAAGGTATCAGTTCCTACGAATAGACGAATGGTCGAATAGATGAATTGTTGCAAAGATCAACGATCCTCGTTGATTCGAGATCAACAGACCGCAATTACTTCGGGAGTTTAGGATTCAGGCCTTTTCAATGCTCAATACTAACAATCCTCTGGAGTGATGAATTAGCGAACTCGCGGAGTGCGAGATCTGCCTCCACGTTTCCTCTTTGATGGATGGTCCATATGAACTTCGATCAATGGTCTAGGTATACTCTGGCTCTTCATAGCTTCGGGGGTTTGGGAGTTCTTGACTAAACAAACCTTTGTGCCTCCAGAGTACTGATCTTCCGAACTTCCGGAATGATGTTGCATGTCCACTGAAACCAATGGCCAAGATTAAGTCTGAGTAACTAGCCCTTCAACAACTACGGCTCCCTCACACTCCTTAAACCTCTGAAGTGTTCTAGCATCGAAGTGTGGGATCATGTGACATGTGTCCCCTCTGGCTCCAATGGTCCAGATATACTTCGCGCCTTCAGGACTTTGATAACCTCCTTCTTTTATTCCTCTTGAACAATGAACCAGTGAAGCATTGATTGAGCGCCATGTGTCCTCCAATCCGACGGTGGAGATTTGCTTCAGGCCTCTTTAATGCATAATACCAGCTATCCTTCGAAGCACCATATCGTCGAATACAAGGATCGTCTGACACATGTACCATGTTTGGATCGACGGACATGATTTGTTCCAGGCTTCAGAACTTCAGAAGATTTTGACTCCTTTGAAAGATTTGCACAAAATCGTCGAATATGTGAAGTCCGAAGAACTTCAGTGGTTAAACCATGTGCACCTTTTCTTGATCTGATGACTACTCTTTCTCTCGCCCAGATCTAACGGTTGAGATGTTTTCACCTCTTCTGCGCAGTCCTCATCATTTCTGAGCTTGATTTAATGGCTCAGATTTGTTCCCGTGGCCGATCTTATGGTTGTTCTAGCTCCTCCTTTGCTACAACTGTATTTTCCTCCTGAGGAAGGGATTTCACATATCTTTGAACACTTCATCCTTCATCAGTGTTTATTCCTCGTGTTGTGTTGTCTCCAAGGATATTTTGAGCGAAATGCGGACTACTCTCTAGTCTATGTGAAGAGTCTTACCTCCGGTGCTCTCGATTGCGAGACAACTTCCTCTTAAGATCGGGATGCTCTCTAGGCTCTATGAAGAGGAAAACATCCTATGCTATGATACCATGAAAAAACAAGAAATTGTGAAATAAAACAAGAAACATAGTAGACATAACAAGGAACGAGAATATGTGGAGCACACAAATGTATTAGTTGATATTCTATAGCTATAAAGGGAAAACAAGAAACTGAATCAAGAAACAAAACGAGAAATCGTAAGGACTGGTACAACCGGCCAGAATAGTTGGCAATGTACAGTCATACATTGTTGATGTTACAGTTATAACTAACAACTTTTGCTCAAATCCATAACTTCCATCTTCTCCAGTCTACCAACCTCTGGCAGAACATTGTGTGTTAATTGATTTCCATTGATCTAGAGAATGCTTAAAGCAGACAACTTACTAATACCCCTAGGAATCATACCAGAAAGCCTATTTTTTCTCAAATCCATGATTTCTATATTCCCCATTCTACCGACCTCTGGCGGAACATTGCATGTTAATCGATTTCCAGAGATCTAGAGAATGCTCAAATCAAATAACTTACTAATCTCTCTAGGAATCATACCAGAAAGCTTGTTTTGACTCAGATCGATCATTTTAATATTTTCCAATTGACCAATCTCTGGTGGAACATTACCTTATAATTGATTTCCATTGATGAGAATTACCCACAAAGTAGATAATTTACCTATGGAATAAGGAAGATAACCACTCAAATGATTATTGGAAATATCAATATGTCATAGCATGGAGGATACATTATTAATTTCCTTTGATATGCTCCCACTGAGACAATCATTCTACAATTTTATCACAGTCAACATGGGTAAGTATAGTAAGCCTGCAGGGATCGAACCATTCAAATAATTTTGTTGCATGAGGACCATTTGCAGAGAATTACATTTTCCCGAAGAATCAAGAATCGAGTCGAAGAATAAATCATTTTCTATAGTCAATATCTCTAGCCTTCCACCCTTACAAATAATCTGAGGGATGGAACCGATCAATTTGTTGTAAGAAATATCCACTTCCACAAGCTTTCCACTTACGCCCAGTTTCTAAGGCATCTGACTTGTGAAATTGTTCTGCCAAAGATTCAAATCCTCTAGATTTGACAAGTCCCCAATGAAAGATGAAATCCTTCCATGTAGTCTATTCCTATACATATGCATCTCTTTCAACTCTTTTAGCTCAGAGAGTTGCACGGGTATTTCTCCAGAGAGAAAGTTACCAGATAGATCCATGCATTTTAAGCTCGCAAGATGGCCCAGTTGAGGATGAATAGGGATGATGATGCCATTATCATACATTGCAGACATACTTTTTAGACCACTAAGCTTAGAAGGAAGTACACCACTAAGACCACAACTTTTCTGAATAAAGGTTTGAAAATATAATTCATCAAGCTTTGAAATGTTGAAGGTGCATTAGTAATTCCAAATGGAATCAACACAAACCCATAATGACCTTCATGTGTTATAAAGGTTATTTTAGGACTTTCTTCTTACCTCATTCTAATTTGATAATATCCAAAGCAAAGATCCAACTTTGTAAAAAAAATTGCTCCTTGCAATTCATCTAATAATTCATTAATGTCAGATATAGGAAACTTGTCTTTAATGGTCATTTTGTTGAGCTATCTATAATATAGACACATACTCCATGAACCATCATTTTTTGTAACCATCACTACTAGTGAAGAGAAATCAATTTGTCTAGGTCGAATGATGTTGGCCTCTAACATATCTTGAATCATACTATCAATCTCACTCTTTTGTGCATAAGGATACCTATAAGGCCTAATGTTAGGTTGTACACTTCTTGGTTGCAAATGAATAGCATGGTCATGATATTGAGAATGGGGGATACTCTTAGGAATCTCTTCAAATACCTTGGAATGATTATCGATAACATTTTGGAGATCCACTACAATAGAATATCTAGATGTTTGAACATCTAGTGAGCACAATTTTGAAAGTACACCAAGGTGTCCCTTTTTGAGCAATTGTGTCATGTTTCTAGAGATTATCACTTTAGAGGGATTCCCTTGGATACCTCTAAGTTCAACTTCCTTGCTTTTTGAGGAAAATCTCATGAAAATTTCTTGAAAAAATTAAAAGTTGTTATTCTCAGTGATTATAACCATTGGACTCATAATATAACATCAACACCAACCATTTTTGGATTGTCATCATGGGACTATCCAATAAATAGTCCCCCGTATTGATCTTAATACGATGGAACTTCCCTAGAAAATTTATGGTACCCCCATATTTTGCAATCATTACTTGAAACTTTGGTGCTAGAAATACAAAGTAATTGAGAAGTTTCACTAATTTGCAATTAATGAAGTTGTGGGTGCTACCAAAATCGATCATCATTGTTACCTTTATTTCTTGATATATCCTTCTATATTGAGGGGTTTTGGAGTACTGGTGCCATCCAATGCATGAAAAAATATGGTTGGAGTAGTATCTTCTAGTTATATATCCTATGATGGTTCCAATTATTGATCTTCTTCTTCTTCACAATCTATGTAGAATAATTTCTTCTTGCCACATTTATGCCCCTTACTATACTTGCTATCACTATTGAAACATGGTCCCTTTTCTCTTCTTTCATACATTTGTTGAGGTGTCAACCTTGTAGTTTGAGTGAGGTTAGGAGAAGGAGTATGGTGGTCTATATAGCTGTTAGAGATCACTCTTCTAGTAGCCATATTTTTACTTTCAACTTTCCTTGCCATATTGAAAGCCTACTCTAGGGATTTAGGTTTGAAGAGACGCACTTCATGTTGAATTTTCTCTTTTAAATTTCCCGTAAAGAGATATAACAAATTGTCCTCTTGAATGTTATTTACCCCAAGACTTAGTTTTTGGAATTATTGAATGTGCTCTATAATTAGACCTCTTTTATGAATATTTATCATTTGACTAAAGAATTTATTTCTCTTTATATCCCCATAGTGCTCTATCAATTCATTCATAAAAATGGACCAAGAGATAACAAAATCATTTTTTCTTTCACAAAGCCACTGATACCAGAAAAATTGATCATTTTCTAAATACAAGGATCAAAGAGTCACCCTTTGTAGGGTTAAAACTTGGTGTAGATCAATGAATTTCTCCATCTAGAATATTCATGCTATAGGATCTTTAGCATCAAACTTCATCATTTCAATCTCGGGAATTGAGTAATTCCTTGGTGTAGAGTGGAACCTCTAATGATGTGGATCTTGGAGTGATGAACAATCATGCTTTTGGAACTCAACATCTATGTTCTCCACATTTTCATGATTTCCTTGTGCCTTGATATCTCCTTTAGGGAATCTCATCTCATCTAGGGTATGTAAGATGTAATTTTGTAATTGTTCCATCCTTTTATCCATGTTTTGATTCATGGAATATATCCTTTGATCCATTAACTTTTCCATTTTATCTTCCTTTTGATCCATACATTTTTCCATTTCTCTTTTAAGGCCTTCCTAAAAATATTTAAGAAATCAACTAGTTTCGACATACTACCACTCATTTCATCAACTTGGTTCTTCAATTGGGATTTTCTATTTTCCAAGTATTCACTTTCTTCAAATGTCATGTGTGAGCTTTCTAGAGGTTTAATCGATGTAGTAGTCTTTGTAACACCCTTAGCCATTTGGGATAACAATAATAATACTCCTTTATTTTCTCTTTATCACAAATTTTGAATCACCAAAAATAGATCTTCCGATTAAAAGTTATGCCAGTTGTAAGTGACATACTTTTGAAACCCTAATTTTGAGATTGTCTTGCTAGCTAAACTTTGTCCCAATGTATCTCTAAAATTTTGGCCCTTGTAAATCTAAAATTTTGGCCTATAGTATTCTGATACCTCCTATCTATAATTCCATAGGTTTGACCAAAATTTGATGTATCAAGTGAAAGTTATGGTAACTTTCCAAAACTTGTTGATTCTTATCCCTTTTGAGATAGTGAACTTGTATGGAATGTTGCAAGTTCAATATTTGATATTTGGTTCTGAAATTTTTATCTAAAATAGTATGGCATGTATTCTTTCCAAGGGAACTGTTGGCACTTAATTTGGAATTACCAAGATATATATATGTAACTTATACCAAGAACACATGTTTGAGACTAGTCAAATAATCCTAATTTCCACTATTGGTTGTGGAGCCTGATTATCTTCATGATTCATAGGTCTTTGTTTTCAGTTGTGTTTATACCCCATGAAGACTGTACAACCCAGAATATTGTACACTCCTCCACGTGATGGGGTTTCAGGTGGGGCTTTCCCCCCCTGCAGGGTTTGTGGAGCTCATCCCCCTGGCTGGGGGGTCCGGGGAGCTCATCCCCCTAGCTGGGGGGTCCCTGGGGCTCGTCCCCTTAGATGGGGGGTTCAGAGGCAAGTGAGCACCCGGCGGGGGTTCGTGGGTAGCGTCCTTGAAGGAAAATTTTCCTTGTAAATGTATATTGTAATTTCATAGTAAATCTAGACCGTTCATTATAAGGTCATAGATCTGACGGTAGAAGTTATGTTATGGTTTTTTTCCCTGGAAGACAACCCTCTTTTATGAGGGAATTGTATTGTGGCTATGTATCATTGAGAATATTTTATTTTTTTAGAGAAGACTTTTGGTAGCAGACCGAAGTGGGAAAGAAAGCATGCACAAAGAAGAATGACAGCTAGAAGAGCAATCATGGGAAATGTTGTCGCAAGAGTTGACTCTAGGCTGTAAAAGAGCCAAGTGTTAGCACATTTTTAAAAGAAATAAATCTTGTTGATTGATCAGTCATAGGAGGCTTCTAGAACTAGGTCTAAAATAGTCATTCCACTCATTTATAGATCAGAAACGAAAAGGCATAACCTCGTTTGTCTAATTCATTTTAAAAAATCATGAGGATGGATAGTAGATAGGGGATGAACAAGACTGAAAGAAAAATCCAAGCATCTGGTCTTCCTTTCAATAGAAGAAATAACACTGAAACTTCAAATATTTGAACACAGGTCTTGTCTCACTCATAGAAAGACAAAGGAAAGGCTGTGAACAAATAAAACTTGTAAATGAGGCAAAACGATTAAGGCGCAGGTCTTGTTCTACTCACGGCAAAACAGAGGAAAAACTGCACATTAAGGGATGCTTCAAATAGCTATAGCAGAGGTTGTATTGAATTGTAACCATTACAAGATGAAATAATGAACATAAGGCAGAAAAAGTAGTGATGAAAACTTCAGAAACAATAATACAGGAAGAAAATGGAATTAGACAGTGACAAAGTATAGAATCTCTTGGCACTCTGTTCTATATTTGATAAAAAATACATTACAAACCCAGCCTCTCAAGGCTCCCAGGCTATTCCCCTTTTTTTGTTACATACATCATATCTTTTAAAAGAAAGATCTGAAACTCTTTGTGTTCCAGGAATCCGAAGCGGTTCGCCTTCATGGAATTCACGACCGCCAGCTACTCTGAACCGTTACTAAGTGGAGTACTTTCAGTTGGGATAAATTTTTGCGTTTGATTTTGTTTTGAAACCTCTAAACATCTGCGAAGGCTTCCCGCCAATGCCTAGGACTGATCACTCCAGGTGGACTGTCCTTCATTTTCCTCTACTCGATATCTGGATCTACTCAAATGATGGTGCCAATGGAGGAAAATGAAATTAGTACGTGGCATTTCTGATAACAAATTTCACATCAGGGGAAGAAAACAAACGCTAAATTTAAATTTATAGTCTGACTTCAGATCAGAGTTTTCTGTTCTCTTCCAAAAGAATGCGACAATGAGCTTCGAAGAATTCGTAGCTCTGCTTGATAACACCGAAGTCTTTCCCCAGTGGCGTGGTTGTCCCTTCGGCTCTTCTGTTCTAGAACCAAGTAGCGATTTTCCCCATATTAAAATCGAATCAGGTCATGTAGCCAAGCACAAGGCCAGTGGAAGCAGTGTTGGTGATAATTGCAGCGAGGAGAGCTACGGAGAACATGACAGCATACATCAAATGTTCTGCAACTGGATGCACCACGGATATAATTGGTTCTTTCGAATTCCACAAAGGGAGATTGGAAGCTCCTAGAACAAAGGCATGAATCTGGAATAAACAAGAAAGCATGCAAGAGAATATAGTCGTCCCAGGTTCCTTCTCGATCAACTTGCTCAAACTGGATAACTTTGGATTGAATCTGGCACTTGCTCCTTGCATTCTGATACCGAGGATTACTTATACATAACGGGTTATGAAGGTATCAAACGGTTACAAGGATGAGAATACCCAAGCTGAAATTACCTGCCTCTTGTCCTGGACAACCTTTCTTGCATCTTCATAATGTTTTTCCTTGGTAAGCGGTTCCACACTATTGACAGAAACCTCGTACAGGGATCCCCTTCTCGGTTATATGGATTTGAGCCTCAAGCTTAAGTTGCTGCTCAACTTTATGTCGCCTAATTTTATCCTCCATTGCCATATGCACCCTTCAGGCTCGGACCCGAGTCTGAATTCTCACCAGAACTTGTATGCAAGGTCATAGTTGCTTGCTTCCTCACTGCATGGCCCGTGACAAGAGCCCAAAGTTTTAATAATCCTTTCAAAGCGCGAAGGACTCTCCTTGTCTTCGAATGAGTACATATTCGGTAATCTCGGGCTCCATTACATATCATGATTTTATTTGAACCATAAGCCGAAGAATACTGTCGAGTTGAGAAGCTACTCTTGTCTCACCCCAGTTCATTTCAAAAGGTATTAATGGCCACTCATGTGCCACATCGGAACGCTTATCCTTGGAGCCATCTGACGATATTTGCCAACACATAGGTTGAATAGGTTAGGAATCATAAAGTTTGTTATGCATAGGCTCATCAAAGGTCGCGGAAGCTTAACATAGGAACAGGGAAGTGGAGGACCAACACGATCAACAGTCATATCATCCCATTCAGAGAAGGTTGCACCAACACAAGTTTCAGTGAGACCATATCCCTGCCCAATTAGGGTTCATTACTATAATCCTCTATGCTCCATTTGCCACTCATCCTGAGTTTAGTCAAAACCTGCTCCCTCATTCTCCAACTGCTAGCCGACGCATATGAACAACAAGTATATCATGCACCTGGTAAGCCTAATCACGTAGAAGTTCAGTCACCGAGACATCTTCCTTGCCGCGGGTTATCTCTACTTTCTCAGAATTGGTACTGAAATCACTTAATTCTTGTGCAATGATGCTTTCTCGTGCAGTCGAGAGTTACTCTCATCGTGTCCCCATATGTTCTCTTGGTTCTATTACATCAATCAGTGTCTACAGGGAATAATCTAAAATAAGTCTCTTTGGTTTCGAGAAGTATGGAAACGGCTTGCCTTCGTGGAATTCTGCAACTGCTGGACGCGCGACCGTTACTACTCTTTGAAACGCTTCTGTCAACGCTTTCTGATAGATTTACTATCTGTTTTCCCTCTGCGTACATGACCGTTTGGGCATGGTTTCAAAATCTGTTTTCATCTATACACTCTGCTTAAAATACGGAGGCGGCTCTTGGCACCATAGTCATTTAATAGTCTCGGTCCATGAGGTGTTGTGGTCTGTTTTTCACGACATTGCGGAATACCCGCTATCAATGCTAGAGCGACGAGTAGAATTCCGCTTATTGCTAATGCTTCAGCTCGCTCTACAAAGAGAAGTTTGGATAGAGAGGACTTTCATATCTGTTTGTATGTTGAGTTGGGCATGGGAAGATGAGCTCCTCCCTCTTCATCATGTTGTTGTTTCTTACCTATATTATTTATGCACTCTCTTCCTTCAACGCCCAATATCCTTTTCCATCTTATGCAGACTGCAATGATTTCATTTGTGGCACTTCCACGATTTCATATCCCTTTGAAAGATATGGCCCTTTATTTTCTAAGTGCGAAGCAAATCTAAATGGAACTCAGACTACTTCATTACACTTGGACCAATTCACTGCCAGAGTAATTGGAGATATCACAAAATCCTCATACTCTACCCTAACCCTTCAAATATCCCAAGATTATATAGGCAATTCCTCTATCACGTACGATTGGTTAATGAAAGGTCAATTCTTCAAGCTATCTCATGGATATATTAGAGGAACAATTCTTAACAGTACACAGCAACAGGCATACGTACTAGAAAATATGACGCCTAGCGATTGCAGAGGATCTGACAACCATTGCTTCTTCTACCCAGACATCGAAATTCCAAGTTGCCAGTGGCATACTATCATCGTTCCAACCAATGAAAACTACAACATTACCGTAGATAAAAATTTCGAGCAACTCCAGCAAACAGGATTCGAAATCACGTGGTCGATACCTGACGATCGTCGTTCATGCTGACACAGTGGAGGGAGATGTTTCTCTTATTTCCATGACCAGAATTATGAACATTATGTGAAGAAATTCAGTGGCAACTTGCTCATCACAAAAATAAATGACTGTCGAGCTCTCATCCAAGGGGGAAAATTCTAGCGCTGGAGGATGTTGTTCCCAATAAACCAGACACCGAGCCTCTCAAATCACTGTAATTGTACCCAGCTCGAAAGCCCCAAACAAGCATTAGATTATTGGATACAAGCTTTGGATGGTTACGACCTCGAACCATAGGTCTAGACTTCGTTGCATCCCCTCCTGTCGTTAAGTCAAGAACAACACAATTGATCCCGCCAAGATAAAGAAGATTCTCATATCTCTGAAGTTGAACAGTCATAGCTAAATCTGTCAGTGGATGAATTTTGGTGAAATAAATGTCGAAGTGATTACAAGCTTGTGCAAGTATGCATGAAAGCATCATATCCTGCTTCATGCTTTGCACCAGAATCCCCATCTATGTACCTTGTAATTCAGTCGGAATAACAACCTTAACGCTATGATTTGTGATAACATTGAGAGTTTTCAAAGTACAAGCAACGCCTGGATGCATGTGGGTGAAAGCAAGTGATAGACTTGTGCTCTTATTTTTTATCAAAGATTGTAAGGTTGGTGTTGACTTAAGAAGGTACTTTGTATCAACAATGTGCAGAAACTGCTTTTGGAGAGAAGCAGCAAATTCAACCACAGTTTGTGGCAGGGGAGTAATAAATTTGCTATGGATATGAGCAAAATCTAAAATGCAGTTGTGACCAATAATAACCTTTCCTCCATAAGCAATCAAATCAATTACATGGCGAAAGCCTATTGCTTGTTCCACCTCAGGCTCCAATGCCAGACGTCGCTCTCCATCGATCTCTTTCATCCATACTTCTCTATCCTGTTCAGAGTATGTAAATACTACTTGCTTTTGTATGGCTCCAGATATATCAACTATTCCCACATACACAAGATCCTTGAAATGCCTTCTTCATGCCTGGGGCAGCCAGTCAATTTTAACATCTGTTACAACAGGAAACAAAGCATGCAGGAGGAAAGCGACAACTAGAAAGAAGCACATCATGCGTGCATGCAAGAAGGAGGCGACAACTGGAAGGAAGCAATGAACACATGTGGAGAAGGAATACCTAACGACAATAGGGTTAGAGTTTTTGTAAGGTTTTTGTGTAAATGGATAAAGATCCCAATAGATATAAATATAGATACGAATGTATCATAGAAGAGTTTGGATAGGTTCACTAAGGTTGATATTTACTACTGTTGTAGAGTTGAGATCGTTTCAATGTAATGTTTTTTATTAGATGTACTATTTTTGTAAAGCAAGTGAGCTAAGTGGAAGAGAAAAGATAGATCTCGAGGATTAGATCGTAGGCTGAGGATCCGGGTGCGATCTAGCTCACCTCAAAGATATCTTACCCATATGAGGAGAGTTGTAAGCGTGAGGTGTGAGAATTGCAGAACCGCCATAATAAGAGAGTCAAGAGCCAAATATTTGTGGATGTATCCCAGGAGGGGGTGAAACATGGTAATACCTATGTAATTTGACGAATGCATGCATATCTTTGTCATATGTTTAGTAGTTAAATGTTATATGTAATGAATGAATGAGTTATCATATTGCTTGGTTAATTGTTGTGGGAATATAACGAAAAGATACCACGGAGGTTAGAATATAAAAGAGGACAATTGTAGTTCGTAATACAAATCATAATTAATGGTTCAGAATATAGATCCCATATCTCATGCTCACTCCTAGGCTGTAAACACCTGAGTCTTACAACCACCCATTTAAATCTATCTCGAGTGAGAATGTGCAGTGCGCTCTGTGTATTATGTTGCCTTATGGTTTACCAGAAGGGCTTATAGTTTTAGGCTTTGTCGATACTCTTAAAGATATGAACCCTAGGTCTACGATGCAGGTAGTAGAGAGAAGTCATCAAGCAGAACCAACAAAGACTATGAGAGAAAGAAGAAGAAGTTACAACGGATCTGATGTAGGTTGTATCCCTTCATTTGATGGATAATAATAAAGGAATGACCTGGCAATTTCTTTGGTGGACGTAGCCCACACTGGGTGAACCACGTATATATGTGTCTCTATTGTATTGTGTATATTCTATGTTTATTTCCTCATTTGTCTTATTTTATTGCTCCACGATCATGTTTTTCTTGTTGGATCATGTTGTCATTGATGACAATGGTTTGATTGATTGATGTCAAGTGATTGATTGATGTCAAAGGATTGATTGATTGATGATTGATGTAATATAATATGTATTTTCCTTGATGAGAATGCATATATGAAGATGGATCAATGAGTTGTCATTGATATGATGAAGATGGATCAATGAGTTGTCACCGATACATGATGAAGATGGATCGTTGTGGTTTCATTGGTATATGATGCATTGTTGGAAAAATGTATAGATGACTCATTATTGCCTTATCATGATTGATAAGGTGAAAAAATGGATGAACTCCAAAGTGGTTCCCTTATGGTGAAAGCCCTCACGGGAATATGCTTTACGAATTGAGTTATCCTAGAAGAATGGTTGGAGGACCCATGCTTGTATGTGGAATAATGAGATGAAGATCAAGGAAATTGTTGGTGAAACTATCCTAGATGAATAGTGATTGTCATGCCATTTTTGGTGGTATGTGGAATGTCACATAACTCCTCATGGTTTGAGAGTTATGGCCTTACGAAGATCAAGGACCCCCACATGAAGGCTCGAAGCCCCCAAGGTCAAAGAAGTCAAAGTGACCTAAAAGAATAAATCATTATTTAAATGATAAAGTAAAGTGACAAAGTCAAGGTGGATTATTTAAATAATAAAGAGAAGTGACAAAATCAAGAAATGATAAAGTAAGGTGAC
>ML819424.1:64368-82490 GCA_009831015.1 Picea engelmannii
CTCAATTCTGAGTCTTGAGCAGAAAGTTATGGTTATTTGAAAATTGTCCATTAATGTTTTTGTTCACATTTCAACTTGGCGCAACTCTGCGTTGTAATTATTCATTTTTGTACCTAATCCATTGGATTTTTCATAGGAGCTCAATTGAGTTTTTTCATATACATATTTTGGACATTTTTTCCAAGTGTCACCTCTTTCTGGGTTCTTGACTGCAAGTTACAACCTGCTAAAGTTTTAGGCCAATTCGTGTTTTTGGTCTGGAATGTTATAGGTACCTTCTTTTCCATATTAAACATTTATAACATGCCCAGAAATTTAATTAATCTTTGGGAGTGTATTCTATGGTTCAATATCTTTCCATTGACTACTCCTGCGCCTCAATCTGATTCTGGAACAAAAAGTTATGGCTCTTTGAAGTTAGTTGGGTCTTAAAATTTACCGTCCATTGTTTGTGTTGCAACTTTCTCATAAAAGCTTCGTTTGACAAATGGTTTACACCATTAGAAAGATCTCTCCGAGCTCTTTTATTTGAGCTGCAAAGACATAGTGTACCTTGGTACACTCTATTCTCATGGTTTTTGAGTACCTAAAAACGTTGTTAAGGGCCTAAAAAACGCGCTGCAAAAAGATGACGTTCAAACAATCTAAAATGTCACGGAAACTCGTTGGTTTTTCGTTGTTGTTCACCATCCGAGCGACTTCGCGTGCACAAATTTCAACCTGTACACCCATATTTACCATGCACAACAACTCCAGAAGGTAGATCGTGCTCCGCGCACCTATAACCATTGTGCATCACTTCTCTGTCACGCCAATAATTGGCGCGCACTACTTTTGTGTCACGCGCTAATATCCACCGCACACAAATTTGTTTCTTGCACTAATACCTGTCGCTCACAATGTTTGTATCGTGCGCTGATAATCCACCCACTTTTCACTCTATGCACTGCACCATGCCAAAGTTTAGTACGCCCCCACCGCGCACCACTAATCCGCGCGCACCATTAATTAAACTGTCGCGCGACAACATATACCCACATTGCATGCGCACCAACAAAATTCCTCTGTGCTCTATCAATATTGCGCACACCACGCATGCCATTATTATGTGTGTGCACACTACGCACACTTTATTATGTGTATGCACACCGCGCGCCAGTATTACACATGCGTCACTCAATCTGCACCACGCAATGCTAAATTTAGCGCGCGCACCCGCATGCCAACATTTTTCCGCGCAGCTCCAAAATTTAAAGCACGCATCCGCACACCAACATTTTTCTGCGCAGCGTAAAAATTTAGCGCACGCACCCGCACACCAACATTTTTCCACGCGACGCCAAAATTTAGAGCGTGTACCCACACACCAATATTTTTCCACGCAGCGCCAAAATTTAGTGCACGCACCCGCACACCAACATTTTTCTGCGTGGCCCAAAAATTTAGTGCACGCCAATATTTTTCCGCGCAATTCCCAATTTTTAAATATCACAAGCTTTTTACAGCGCATCATGCATTTTTAGTGCACCCACTTGCGCACATCATTTTTATGCGCATCAATTCCTCATGAATTTCGTTGCAGAAATTGGGACTTTTTCCCAATTTCTACCATAGACATTCTGCAACTATGAAATTTGTTCAATTTCACCCCGATAACACCAGTTCAACCTCTGTAACAAAAAATCGTCACGGTTTGACATTTCTAGAACGATTTTTTCCCAAACTCAAGTCACGAATTGAGAATTTTAATTACTAATCTCGCTGCAACTGTCATGGCTTCACTGTAACTTCAAATTCGACCAATTCTAGGTCTGAATTTGCTAGAACAAATATTAAATCAATAATATCTCACCACATGGCTGAATTTCTCAATTTTCTCATGAATTTAACAACAAAAATTGGGGTTTTTTCCCAATTCCGTGCAATTCTTGTTACTTTTTACCATGGACGCTCTGTAACTTGAAATTTGGCCACTTCGAAATTGTTGGGTATGTGTTATATTCTTTGCATGTGTGTGTGTGGGCGCGTAAGATTCGACAACTATGTCTGACGATCCCTCCCTAGTAGTGCTCTTTGTGTCATGTGCGTTGGGCACTTCCTAGAGGGGTCCCAGGGGGGGGCAGGTATGGCCCCCATGGTTATGCGCAACGTTTGGGGCAGCGCCCCGAAATTGTTTTGGGGGCATTTTTGCTATTTTAGCGGATTTTGCTATTTTTAGCGGTTTTCTAAATTAATCCTAGATTAAGGGATTAGGGTCTTGGTATCTACAGAATACCTAAAAACATTGTATATATATTGTATGGTGAATGGTGAAATTAATACAATGAAGCGTTGAAAGGTTTTCTCTCGGTTAAGGGTTTTAGGTATAAATCTTTGTGTACTATGTGTATGACCCATTGATTAATTTCTATTTTGCTTAAGAATCTATATGCATTGCTTTACTGCATAGGTTTAAAACTTACATGTGGTATCAGAGCTCGTTTTTGGCTTAAGGGGGCGCCTTTGTTGCTGAGGGTTTGGCTCGATCTTGATAGATCAAGTTTATCTTGGGTCTGTGATAAACCTGGGTTTAGTGAGAGCTTTTGCAGTGGAGATTCAAGTGTAGAAAGAGAAATGGTGAGCTCTTCTACAATCGAGATAGAGAAGTTCAACGGTAAAAGATTTGAGCTATGGAAGCTCAAGATGGAGGACCTTCTTGTAGACAAAGAACAATGGATCGTTGTGTATCCTAGTACATAGCCTACTGGTACGCAGCCTACTGGCACACAGTGGACTGGTACACAACCTACTAGTATACAAACTACTAGTACACCACCTACTAGTATGTCGAAGGAAGATTGGGAGAAGTTGGACATAAGAGAAAGGAGTATTATTCGACTACACATGGTAGATTTGGTGTTGTTGAATGTCTCAGGAGAATCTACAGCCAATGAAATATGGGATAAGTTAGGGAATTTGTATCAATCAAAGTCCCTGGTAAACAAGTTGTTTCTTCGAAATAAGTTGTATCATATTAGGATGGAAGAAGGAGATTTTGTGATAAGAATGGATGCCTTGGATAAGAATGAGGCATGGGATATAGTTGAGTTGCCAGCTGGAAGAAAATCTGTTGGTAGCAAATGGTTGTTTAAGAAGAAGTTTAATGCAAAAGGAAAAGTGGAGAAATACAAAGCTCGGTTAGTAGCAAAAGGTTATTCCCGGGTAGAGGGAATTGACTTTGGTGAGATTTTTTCTCATGTTGCCAAGTTAACTTCTATTAGATTTATTTTATCTATTGTTGTTGCTTTTGATCTTGAAGTGGAACAAATGGATGTGAAGACAACATTCCTACATGGGGATCTGGAAGAAGAAATCTACATGAAGCATCGCGAAGGATTTGTAGTGAAGGGAAAGAAAGAGCTGGTATGTAAGCTAATAAAGTCACTATATGGTCTAAAGCAATCACCTAGGATGTGGTACCAAAAGTTTCACACATACATCCTTGGATTGGGATTTGTGAGAAGTAAGGTTAATCACTATGTATATTCCAAGCAGTTTGGTAATCACTTCATTTATGTAGTGTTGTATGTTGCTGACATGTTGCTGGTAGGAAATAACATGGATGTTATCAAGGAGGTGAAATCGCATCTATCCTCCAAATTTGACATGAAGGATCTCAGTGTTTCTAGCTTCATTTTGGGAATGGATATTAAAAGAGATCGTACAGACAAGAAACTATGGTTGAATTAGAGAAAATATGTTGAGACGATATTGCAGAGGTTTAATATGCATGGAAGTAAACCGGTCAAGGTTCTTATTCCTATAGGTGTAAAGTTATTTGCAGATCAGTGTCCCAAGACACAGGAAGAAGAAGAAGACATGTCCCATGTTCTGTATGTTAGTGCAGTTAGCAGTTTGATGTATGCAATGGTATGTACTAGACCGGACATTGCACATGCAGTGGGAGTTTTGAGCAGGTATATGTCAAAACCAAGGAAGGAGCATTGGACAACAGTAAAGAGGGTCTTAAAGTATTTGTGTGGCACTACCAATTATGGATTGTGCTACCAAGGAAGACCGGGATTGGACAGAGTGGTGGACATACATGGATTTGTTGATGTAGACTGGGTTGGAGATATGGATCGCAAAAGATCTACAAGTGGGTATGTGTTTAACCTATTTGGAGGATCAATCAGTTAGATGAGCAAAAGACAGGTTGTAGTGGCACTCTCAACTACAAAAGTTGAATACATGGCAACCACTCATGCAAGCAAGGAAGCAATATGGTTACAAAGATTGTGTTTAGGTATTGGGTTGGTACAACAAGCAGTGAGATTAGATTGTAGCAGTCAGAGTGCAATCTTCCTGGCAAAGAATCCAGCTTATCATTCGAAGACAAAGCATATTGATGTTCAATATCACTTTGTGAGAGACGTGGTTGAAGAAAAGAAGGTGTTGCTGGAAAAGGTTGACACTTTGAAGAATGTTGCAGATTCATTGACAAAGTCTGTGAGCACAGAAAATTTCTCCTGGTGTAGAGTAACAATGGGCATTGTTTCCCTGGATTGTTGACTATATAATTATGTGGACCCCTGGATGCAAAGAAAACAACAAGTGGGAGAATGTTGGGTATGTGTTATATTCTTTGCATGTGTGTGTGTGGGCCCGTCAAATTTGACAACTGCGTCTGACGATCCCTCCCTAGTAGTGGTATTTGTGTTGTGTGCACCGGGTGCTTCTTAGGGGGGTCGCAAGGGGGGCCAGGTATGGCCCCCCTTGGTTACGCACAGCGTTCGGAGCAGCACCCCAAAAAAAATTTGGGGGCGTTTTTACTATTTTAGCGGATTTTGCTATTTTTAGCAGTTTTCTAAATTAATTCCGAATTAAGGGATTAGGGTTTTGGTATCTACGGAATACCTAAAAACATTGTATATATATTGTATGGTGAATGGTGAAATTAATACAATGAATTGTTGAAAGGTTTTCTCCCAATTAGGGGTTTCCAGTATAAATCTCTGTGTACTATGTGTATGAGTCATTGATTAATTTATATTTTGCTTAAGAATCTATATGCATTGCTTTACTTCACAAGTTTAAAACTTACAGAAATCAATCCTCTTTGACATTTCGCTTCAACTCAACTTGCTCGGCCCATCCAGACTCAATGTTGAAAACTGAAGCTCTGATACCATATTGTAACATCCCTGGCCACCCAGGTCGGGCCATGCTACTCTAGAAAATGTTTTTATTCTCTGCTCAACATATTGTAACATACCCAACATCCAACTGAGCTATGCCACATAAATTTTTCGAACTGCATGCAATTAAAACATATACACACAGAACTCTTGTGGAACTCTATATATAAAACATAAACAGACAAATGCATTATGTAAATGCACGGATTCATACTGAAATAATAGTAAACATATACATGCAACATATACAGGAAATACCCATAAATATAAAGACAGTTATAAATGTTGATCTGCAGCGGAAGCAAATATAGAACAAGATACAAGCAAATAAGCAAACACGGAATTTGACACAACGTTTTTACGTGGTAAAACCCTAAACAGGGAAACATCCACGGGACAATGATATTCGGTCAATTTTATGCAAGGGAGATAATACATCAGCCAGACCACTCACTCTCATGCGTCTCAAGCACTCTCGCATCTCACACTCTGCCTTAACAGGCTTACATAGATATATAGCAGTCTTCACTTAGTTACAAGAAATTGATTACATTCAATGTGCCTCTATCCCTATTCTAAATATGGTTGATTTGATCCAACTAATTAGAGAATAATAGAGGCCAGAAAATTTGTCCAATATCTAAAAACGAGTGTAAATTGGTTGGCATTATCCAACAATAAACACACATAGGATAAACCCATAAAAATAAACACGTAAATAATAATGCAACATGTAAATTTATCACACAATTAACACTTATCTTGGTAAGAATATCACCAACTGCGTGCAGACCTTCCACGAACCTCCTAGCCTTAGACCACACTGCTCATCACTCCCAACAGTGGGTCACCCCCGAGCTCGGACTAAACTCCACCCGGGTAAAGGGATTCCTAACCAGACTAATGGATCATAGACAATAGGAAATACTATGTCATAGGTGCCAACTCAAACTAACAGCCTACAGTCCCTCATTCCCCACATGCCTATCCCACCACAGGAAATGTGCCCCTTCTCTGCTCAACAATCCTTCGGCTTCCCCACTTCCTTTCCAGGCTTCAGCAACAGGTCGAACAGGAAATCTTAGAGCCTTGTAGTTGTAGTTTAGAACCTTTGAGAAATCAAGTCCCAACAATTCTCTCACCGAGAGAGATTGCTCACGGGCCTGACAACTCGCCTCTTCAATATCCCACGGGCCTGACAACCCACTTCCTCAATCCATCTCCCAAGCTAACCAGCTACACAAACATGTATGGGTACGGATACATGTTCAGGTACAATGACATGAAGGTACAGAGGAAAACTGAGTGAGTGAGTGAATGATCATGGAATGACTGAATGGATGACTGAATGATGGAAAATGAACTAAGTCCCAACTATATGTATGCATGTTCCCAACTTGACACTTGTCATGTTGGGAGCTACTTTGGCCTACTTGTCCCCATCCTTAGAACTTAAGATAAAATAATTATCCATACCTTATACTAAAGAAATATTAATATAATATTCCTTTTTGACTTAAGCTCCCTAGCTTAGCCCATTTTCCTTAACTTTTAGCCCCCCTTTCCCTAACTAGTCAAGTTTAGTCCCCCATACTCTTTTATCATGGTCGGTCTACGCGCAATGATGTATTTTATATTAATGATGAGACATATACAGAAATAGGCTCACTGGCCTTTAACATCTAGGCTCTCCGGCCTAATCATCACAAAACTGGCTCACCAGCCTATAAAAAAAGCATATACACAAAGGTCCACTGGCCTCAAAATCATGTGCACTTAAGTTGTTGCATGTGGTATCATGGAATGTGCCCACTTCATCATTTTACTGCGTAGTACATGCGCGCACTACACCATGGAAGGTGCATACAAAAATGATGTCAAACAACTCACCAGCTTATGTACATTTGTATTTACATTTACAATTAGCTTCGGCCTAGGGATATTACAAGATGAATCCTACATAAGTCCCTGGGGATGCTTCATATAGATCTCCTCTAAGAGATCATCATGAAGAAATGCATTCTTCATGTCCATCTGATGGACTTCCCATCCCTTGGTTTCCACAATGGCAAGTGTCAATCATATGGAATCCATCTTCGCTACTGGAGCGAAGGTCTCATCATAGTCATAGCCATGTACCTACTGAAAGCCTTTGGAAACAAGCCTGACTTTGTATCTACTAATATGTCCATTTGCTGTGCTCTTGGTCTTGTAGACCCTTCTGCACATGACAATTTTCCTTCCAGAAGGAAGGGGAACCAGATCCCAAGTTTGGTTCTCGACGAGGGAGTTGTACTCCTCCTGCATGGCGGATTCCCAAAAGGTATTTCTAGCAACCTCGTCATAAGATTATGGATCTAAAGACTGAACCAAGAAAAGTTTCCTAGATGGCAATGGTTCAATGGAAGTGAGTGCAATAGGAGGCTCCTTGAAATCAGATTGAGTCCTCCTAGTATCAGATAGATCACCAACAAGATCCCCTGCATCCTGAAGAGTAGTTTGGGCCCACTTGGGCCTTTGCTATGGCTCTGCATCTGCATCCAGATGCACTGACTCTGTATCTGAATGTACTAACTATGTATCTGAATCATTTGAATCCTCTGAATCATAACTCTCATCTAAAGAAGAGTCGGCATGTGCATGCTCATCATTTCAGACAGGTGGAAGAATGAAGGTGTTTGTATGAGGATGTTGAGGTACATGCAAGACACTTTCCTTGAATTGGAAACTTCGCTCAATGATGAGTCGGTCCGAGGAAAGATCAATAAGTATGTATCCCTTCACATTGTCGGGGTATCCAACAAAGATACAACATGTGCTCTATGGATCAAGTGTCTTCCTCTTTTTAGAGGGAATCTGAGCCCATGCACGTGAAACGAAAATATGAAAGTGCATCACTTCTAGTTTGAGGCTGCTCCAAGCCTCGTAGGGGGTCTTATCCTTGACAGATCCATGGGGAGATCTGTTTTGGATGTAGGTTGCACAATTAAGTTCTTCATCCCATAGTCTTTGTCGTAGTGACTTTGCATGTAGCATGCAAGATGCGATCTCTTTTAGAGATATGTTTTTCTACTCAACAACTATGTTTTTCTGCGGAGTATAGGGAACTGTGTGCTGCAACTGAATCCATGTCTCATGACAAAGATTCTGGATCTCAGAATTGACATACTCTCTCGCATTATTAGTTCGGAGGACTTTGATTTTCTTTCCTGACTGTGTCTCGACCAGGGCTTTGAAATCTTTGAGGTGTTGAAAGACCTCTGATTTTTGCCTGAGAAAGTAAATCCATGTGAAACGTGAGAAATCATCAACAAAAATGAGAACATACCTTGCTTTCCTGATTGATGGATGTGAAAAAGGGCCCATGAGGTCACTATGGATCAGATCTAAAGGAGAGGAAGCTCTCTGAGTCTTTCCTTTGTCGAATTTCTCTTGAGGGTGTTTTCCAAGAACACACCCCTCACATATTCCTTTGGAGAAATGGATATCTTGTAAACCATTGATCCAGGTGGATATCGATGGCCACCCACCTTTTCCAACTGGCTAAAACCAATTTTTTGGCAATTTTGGTAATTTACTATTTTTAGCATTTTTGAATTTCCGGGGCCATTTTGAGGCCCTAAACGACGTTTTTGGGAAAACGAGGATAAATATGATTGTTCCTTCTATATTGCCTCCAAAATGAAACTCCTCAAAGATGCCTTTCCAATGGGCTATCATGCGCCTAAAACGAAGTTCGTATGCAAAATTTACGACCCCGAGAAGTTGATGTACTAACTTACCCAAACGGGGCCCACATGACTTTTGGCGCTTCATCTCCTAGGGTTAGGTTTTTGGATGTCTAGGGTTTTTGGCATTCATGTTTATTGTAAAAAGGCCTTCGGAGCCTCATTGTAAGCATCTTCTTGCGAATGCGAGTAGCCGTCACATCTCTTCTCAAAGATAAGCTGCCATCATTCTAGTGAGTCTTTCACTCTGTATTTTTACAGTCTCTGTACATTTATTTCCTTAATAGAAATCATGTATTACTGTATATCTATGACTCTTGTTATATTTATGATATATCTTTGTTATATTGTTGTCTCTCTTGCAATATCTCTGAATATTTATGTGTTATATCTCCGCTCTCATTTCGTGCTGAAAATAATCTGGATCAGTGGTATCAGAGCAGGCTGCTCTTGATTGTTTTTCAGTGCATGTCCCCGACGAGGTCCGAGTATAGCAAGTTGGGTCTCGAGCTTGTCTCTCTTGAGGATAACCGCTCTCGCACACCCAAGAAACCATCAATGGTGGAAGAAAAGAAAAATGACAGAGCAGATGATTCTATCAATCCGTTGCTTGAGCAAGCTCTCACGCGACAGAGGGACAAAATGATGGAGAATTTTTCCCACATCCTTCAACGCCTTCTGATAGCATCAGGTGCATATTCATCAAGCGACCACTTTGAAGGCACCTCACCTTTTAAGGTATAGGTCAATTTTGATATTCCCATATTTAAAGGTCAGATAGACGTGGACGCCCTAGACAAATGGTTAAATATGTTAGAAGGTTATTTCTTTGTTCATAATTTTTCCGACAGGGAAACGATCACCTTCGCACTCCTTAAAGCTCTCCCCCATGTCAAACATTGGTGGGAAACTTACTGGGAGCAAAGTTCCACATAGGAGTTTGGAATATATGGGGTCGATCCCATTTGGGGATTTTTTGTGGATGCGGTAAAGGAATAGTATTACCCTGTTGGCAACTATGAGGACCAATACATGAGATGGACCACACTGTGGCAAGAGAGGGGCCAAGCAGTTTTGGAGTTCACCAATACCTTCCATACCTTGCACACCAAGCTAGGTATCAAAGACTCTGAATGACATTTGGTTCTGAAATATTGTGGGGCTCTACACAGATACATCCAAACCAAAATGGATTTTTTGGATATCTCATCACCCGGTGCTTCTTATGGATATGTTGTTAAAATCGAGAAGAAATTTAAGCACTAAAACAAACAAGAGTTCAGGTCTGCAAATCCACAACAACCAAAGTATGACAAAGATGGCCCTAACAAACAGTCTCCTGAAAACCATTCCAAGCCACAAGAAAAGAAGGGTCACGGGAAGACAAAGAAGAACACCATAAAATGGTGCAATTTCCACAAAATCCCCTGGCACAACACCGATGAATGTCGCTCAAAACTGTCATTGGTGGCCAAGATCAAAGACAAGGAGTCGAACCCTGATTCAGAATATAATTCTGAAAATACTGGTAAAGGAAAGATCATTGACACAGACCCCACTACTATTATCACGACCGCAACTATTCAACCAGAAGAACCAACAGATCCTAAAGAGGGGAAGCACCTTTTTCATTCACAGATGTGGGTGAAGGGGACCCCGCTGCATTTTATTGTTGATAGCAGAAGCCAAAAGAACCTCATCTTAGCAGAGGTCGTCAAACAGTTGGGATTATCGACAACACCACACCCGCAACCATACAACATCAGGTGGCTTCGCCAAGGATGAGATCTTCGTGTCAGCCAGCAGTGTCGATTGTCATACGACATCCAACCCTTCAAGGATGAGGTATTATGTGATGTTGCCCCATTGGATGTCTGTGATGTTCTCTTGGGCCAGCCATGTATGTGGAGACGCCATGTTGTTTATGAGTCTCGACCCCACAGTGTCATTGTTTCTCTAGGGGGTCATCTCTATAGAATACCAGAGGTAGTTCCTACTATTGTTCCACCTAAACAGTGTCGCAAGGTAGTATCTCATCCTGCAAAATTTAGCTTCTTCACAATCTGTTCAAAAGGGGAACAGAAGGACACTGCAACCACTACAGCCTCGCCCCAAGCACCTTCTATCCAACAGAAGCAGGTCAACAAGGTTGCAATAAAGTGCAAAGATTCCTTCTGCACACCGTTGTCTTGTGTAGCTCGACTTGTTGAACATCCTCAGCCTCAACAGATTCATGACAGACTTCCACAAACTGAGCAGCGCGAAATCTCCAGCAAGGCAAGCAGCTCACCAAGATTCAGATTCAACAAACGTTTTTTCCTCTCCCCCGGGCACTCAACGCAATGGAGACCATTGCTTCCTAATGAGGGAGGATTGATCCAGGTGGATATCGGTGGCCACCTACCTTTTCCAATTGGCTCAAAACAATTTTTTGGCAATTTGGGTAATTTACTATTTTTAGCAGTTTTTAACTTTCGGGGCCATTTTGAGGCCCTAAATGACGTTTTTGGGAAAACTGGGAGCAATATGGAGGTTCCTTTGATATTGCCTCCAAAATGAATCTCCTCGACGATACCTTTCCAATGGGCTATCATGCGCCTAAAATTGAGGTCGTATGCAAAAGTTACGACCCCGGGAAGTTGATGTACTAACTTACCCAAACAAGGCCCACATGACTTTTGGCGCTTCATCTCCTAGGGTTAGGTTTTTGGATGTCTAGGGTTTTTGGCATTCTCGTTTATTGTAAAAATGCCTTCAGAGCCTCATTGTAAGCATCTTCTTGTGAATGTGAGTAACCGTCACATCTCTTCTCAGAGATAAGTTGCCACCATTCTAGCGAGTCTTTCACTCTATATTTTTACAGTCTCTGTACATTTATTTCATTGATAGAAATTGTGTATTACTGTATATCTGTGACTCTTGTTATATTTCCGATATATATTTGTTATATTTTTGTCTCTCTTGCAATATCTCTGAATATTTCTGTGTTATATCTCCGCTCTCATTTCGTGCTGAAAATAATGCAAATCAACCATCAACCAATCTTTGCTTGCTAAGATGTTGCATATATTTGAAATTCAAATGCCCGAAAATTTCGTGCCATATCCTATTACTTTCATCAGCATGGGTAAGCAGTAAAGTGGAGTCTGGTTCAATAAATTCAAAAAATGTATACAATCTAGATTGATGATTTACCTCACTGATAGCAACCCTGGAATTGGTTTGCATGTCATAGATGTCCACTACATTATGTGTGAATATGAATTTCTTTCCGGTGCCAGAATTTGTCATCTGATACACGGAGAGAAGATTGACGAAAAGTTTGGGAATGTGAAACACATTCTCGAAGCTTTCGTTGGTGAGTTCAATCCTTCCTTTGTCGGTGACCTCGACTGGAGAGTTGTACCCCATCAGAATAGGAGGACCTTTGCATGCATCCAATGAACAATAGACTACTTTTGTGGCAGCCATGTGATGTGATGCTCCTGAATCTACGATCCAAGCATCGGGAGAGGAGTTGATGGAAATTAAAGCATGGCTAGAATTGTCTTTCTTGGGATCCTGATCTTCTAGCTTCTTCTTCTTGGCACCCTCGGGCATGCGATATCCAAGGTTATTTTGGTGAAGTATTTGAGTCATTAGATCTATTTGTTTATGCCTGCATGCAGATTCTGGATGGAATCCTTTATGGCAGTGTGTGCATTTCTCCCCTTTTCTTCCCTTTCCACGTTTGGATCTGGAGGCATCGGTGAAGGGTTTTTAGTAACATTCCTTATTTGGATTTGCATGAGATTTCCTTTTGACTTTATCTTTAGATTTATGATATTGATGGCTACCATCTTGCACAGTAAGTGCATGCACCTTTGGGCCTTTGATTTTTCCCATGTTGATGAGCTTGGTTTGCTCTTGTGTTAGGGATTCGATAAATTCCTCAAGAGAAGGCATCTTCCAGGTGGCTCCAGAGGAGAATTTGACTGAATGGAATGTGGATACGAACACGGGGAATTCAAGACCAAGTTTGGAGAGAATGATGAGAACCGTTTGTTTCTCCTCCTTAGATTTATCAACCCTACAAGCTTTGAGTTGCGACAATAAATCCTTGTATTTTGTAAAAAAATATTGGAGTTTGTCGAAGATTTTTGGATCCAATGTGAGCAATTCCACCTCGAGCATCTCATCCTGTTTTCCAAAGACCCCTTCCAAGGTGGTACAGGATTCATTGGGGGTTTTACAGGAAGATATGTGAAAAAGGAGATCGGGAGAGATGAGACTGCAAATTGTTTTGAATGCTTCATCAATTCGATTTAGATACTTCGATTTTTCTATGGCTGATGTCGGTTCCATCTCTGTATTCAAGGTTAACCTATACAATCCTCTCGTTCAGAGATGCATGATTATTCTTTCGTTCCATGCAAATTAATTGTAAGGTGTAAGATTGAATTCTTGTGGGAATTCCATTTTTCCGCTGTCTTCAATCTTTGGTACCTGCAAAATTAATTTGATGTAGCTTTTGCTTAGTAGTCCATCAGCTCTGATACCATGTAAATGTGTTGAACCTGCACATAATAGATATAGTTAGAAAATACCACACACATTTGCAGAGAGAAATTGAGAAAGAAGAAGCAAGTGAGAAAGAATGGAAGAATTCTCATTAACTGTAGTGAATAATGAATAATTTACACATGATATACTCTGTATAACTCAACCAATGCACACTAGAAGTGAAGACAATGCGCCATAGTGGTGGTCTAGAGTGATATGGACACACACCACTAGTTACTGGAGTGAATTGCCACCTAGTCTAGTCTCTCGGGCAGTTACGGGAGTGAACTACCACCTAGCTGAGTTAACTAGTCTACTAATATTCAGTTAACTGACTGAAACAAAGTGAAGTGAGGAGGAGATCAGGGAATTATGGGTAATTCTCTAGTTTGGTGATGATACCAAGGCTAATACACATTATTTGGTGATGATCCCAATGTTGCATGATGACAAAACCAATGCAGCATCTAGACTCCACTCAACTAGTCAAACTGAAGTGAAAACTGAAGAGAATATTCTTCTAGAGGAATATTCTCCCTAAACTTTAGGAGACTGGATAAAGACTAATGAACATAGGAAAAACCTTAGGAAAAATAAATCCTAGGTGTGTGTGAAGTAACTCCAACATCGTTTATGTCAAAAAGACACAATGGTTCAATCCTATACCTATTGAAATACTATATAAACCAGAAGTGGTGGTGAATCTAAGTGTGTTTTGATGGATTAAATCGACATATATATATATAATGGATTGAATGGAATTTCATTCTATCAGGTTGGTGCATGTTTACAAATTGAGTCTTTTTATGAGGGTTAGATTCCTCACATCTCAGTTGGATCTGAGATCAGCAAGCTAGGTCTTGTTATGAGGGTTGGATTCCTCATTTCTCGGTTGGATATGAGAACTACAAGTTGGGTCTTGCATCAGAGAGTTGGATCTCTCATATTCAGTTGAACTTGAAGATATTAAAGGATTGGTTTTATTTGTATTCATTCGAGTTAAATAAATAAAAGAAATATATTTTATCTACTTCATACAGTGTGTGTTACACATGTTTGTGAATAATTAATTGAGCTGCATATATCTTATTCAATTAATTCAGTTAATCTATGAAAGTGTGAAAAACAATCAAAAGTTCCAAATAGTGATTCACCCCCCCCCCTCTCTTAGTGTCAGTGTGTGTTTCAACAAACTTTTGGTTCTTTCTTCACTTAGTTGTCTTGAGGAGGTTGGATCTTCGTCGACAGTTTCCTTCTTCTCATAGTAGCCAAGACCAGTTTTGTCAAGTGGTGATCTTTGACAATTCATGATATTATGTAGAGCTACATATCTCCTTTTGAATTTCATAATGGTGTTTGATTTTCCCAACTCTTTTCTTAAGTAAACTATTTCAGATTCTAGTTTGCAATAGACATCTTCCTTTTCTTTTAGCTAGCTTCTCAAAACTTCTTCATTTCTCTTTGCTTCTTCTATTTGAGCTTTTAAGCTGATGATAATCTTTCCAGTTTCCTCATTGATTTCTTTTGTGCAAAGCATTTATTTTATGTACCTTTTCAGCTACTTCTTTAGTATCCATTTCTTGTTCCTCAATCTCTCTATTTCATTTAGGGGACATATGAGCTTTTCTTCAAGATCCACTTCTGCATCAATCTCGAGGTTGTCTTCTTCTGTTGAATCTGTGTTTCCATTTTCTAGGTCATAAGTATGTGTTTCTAGACCTTCAAAAGAGAATTTCTTTTGTTTCATCAAACAAATTGTTGTCCTCGTTGGTATACAAATTTTTCTTTTGTCTGGAGAACTTTCTTTTCTTTTCAATCATGCCCTTCCTATACCTTTTGAAGATGGTATCTTCTTCTTTATTTCTATTTCTATAAGGGAGTGAATCTATGTGCAAAGTGTCATATTTCTCCACAGTTAAAACATTTAAAGGGAAGCTTACCTTTGTCTCTGCCTGATCCTCTTTTGAGCTTCCTAAAGAAGTTGTCTTCTTCTTCATCTAATTCATTGTGTGAGTTGCCACTCATTTTTTATTCTTTTATCTTTGTCTTCTTTGATGCCTTGAAAGGTGCTTCCTTCCTTGTTGTCTTCACTTTTTTATCTGTTTCTATTCTCACTTCATACACAATGAGAATTCCATGTAATTCATTCATTGTTAGATTGTTTAGGTCTTTCATTTCTTCAATGGTAGATATCTTGGGTTGAAATCCCGAGGGAACTGACCTAAGCACTTTTTGCACAATGATGGTTTCATTAACCTCCTCACCCAATCCCACGATAGTGTTGAAAATATCATCTACACGAAGAAAATAGTTCGTAATGTTCTCTTCTTCATTCATCTTAAGAGTCTAAAATTTTCCCCTATGGATTTGGAATTTTTCCTTCTTCACTTTGTCATCCTCTTCATATATTCTTTGTAACTTGTCTTATATCTCTTTTGTTGAATGACATTGCATGGCTTTGAAAAATATTGACTCTGTCAAATTGGACAAAATTGCACCCATGGCCTTAGAATTATTGTCGCCGAGCCTTTTTCCAGTTGTATCTACAGGTGGGGTTGTTGGGGCTTTGTACCCATTCTCAATTGCACTCCAAACATCAAACCCAGGCGACATCGAATGGATCCTCATTCTTATGCTCCAAAATGCATAATTTGATCCATCAAATAGTGGAGTTTTATTTGTAGAGAGACCTTCCTATCTATCCATGTGTGTTGCAGAGATTCACCTTCCAGTGGTCAGACTGTTCCTAAAGGAACCTCTCTCTGATACCAATTGTTGGCACACTTACTTATACTGAGAGGGGGTGAATCAATATATGACTACTTTTTTCTTTTCTTATAATATTTATCAATGTATTATTTTACCAGCTATAGCAGTTAATTATGAATAAACAACCATACAATCCACATAACACAAAAATTTAACTTGGAAACCCAAATGGATAAAAACCACAAAACAATTTTTATAAGATCATGTAGGAACCAACCTACTATTACAATGTTTGCAGGAACCAAGCAGCAGGAGACACCAATCCCCTCTTCTAAGCACTAACTCAACAACAATGTTTGCAGGCACCCACCTGCAGGAGACACCAATCCTCATGGTTGAGCACCAACTCAACTCTCCTTGTAGGCACAAACCTACAACTACTATATTTGCAAGCACCAACCTCCAAGAGACACCAATCTCCTCAAACTGTTAACAATACCAAGCCTTTACCTACACAAATATGTTGTTGTCTTTACTGTCACGTAACTCTTTACTGGTTCACAATTTGCATGACTTCAGAATTTCGTTGGACCCTGCACTTCCCAACCACCCTTAGACGTTCATATCTTCTTCTCTTTTATTCTCTCGCATCCTCGAACCTCAAAGCCACAACTTCTTCATATTTTCTCACCTTCATATCCACAACTCACCTCCTTTCTTACTTTCTTCAAAGATTAGAGCCTCAACCCAGTTTTTCTCACATTCACATTCTTTCACACTCCCTTTTCACTATACTCAAAAATATCTGAGCAATGTTATTTATATTGAGCATAAATTCAATGATTTGTCAACAACAACAAAAAATATTGCGCATGAGGTCAGCTCCAACGTTCAAATTTTCCTAAAAACTGGGCTATCAACAATCCTTTCTCTGTTCGCGTTACAAACCTCGATGTTCAATAGCCATTCAATCTAAAATTTGATATGATCTCGACCATCAATTTATTTTTGTTTTGATCACGATTGATTGGGATCATTGAGGCTTGAAACACACAACGCACCCCTCAACATTCAACAGTCGTAATATTATATCCTTCATTCAATCGCAACCATCGACACTGGCCAGTGGAACACATCACATAACACTAACTCTTAACAATAGTCTGATTTGGACCTCGAATTGATCTCGACCATTAATTTTGTTCCCGTATATAGAGACTACCATGCCTATCGGCCCATTGGGCCCCCGAGCCCTTGGAAATCCAATACTCCACTAACAATCCATCAATCTTTTGGTATCCGATATCTGATATGGAACCTTGTCTTCTATGTTGATATCAAGATATCTCTCATTCATTTGATATCTAATATACTAGTATGATGTGGACTCCCTATGCATCTATTGATTGACGTGGGATTGAATTAGCATGACATGTGGCACTAATGTAGCATTGGAGCTGGTCCACTAGCCATCAACGACTCAGGTCTCCAACACTATGTTTTTACTTCAATTTTTCGGTATGTGATATGTCGATATGGAACCTCATCTATCGAGCCATGATACCGGACAATTGATCCACCGAGGTATCAACCCATTGGGTCCTTGAATCCTTCAATCATGCAACATTCTTCCAGTATCTGATATTAGCACCATGCCACTCTACATTCTAATTATCGGGTTGATGTGGCACTGACATAGCTGATGTCCTGATGCTTACGTAGCAGGTGTCATGGTGATGATGTGGCATCTGCGCTGGCCCATAGAGGTATCAGGCCACTAGGCCCTCAGGACATTAGCACTTCACATTTGATCATTTGATCTTCTGATATCCGATATGGTGGACCCCATGACATAAAGTTTAACACCTTCTGCAGAGTTCCATAGCTCTTTCGCTTGCATTCAAACTTTCTTACCTCTCATTTTCATTATAAACCCTTTGAACACAAAATTTCTTGTACATGTGGG
>ML819425.1:4108-72969 GCA_009831015.1 Picea engelmannii
ATGGAAGGTTAAAGCCGGTAAGCAATCCATTCCCAACAACCCTTCAATGATCTTCCTGGACTGCCTTTGCTTCTACCACATGTCTGCCTGGCCTTCGTTTCTGCTTTGCCGTCTTCTTCCTGAAGCCTGGGCTTCAAGTCACATAGGTATCGGGGGTCAGGTTGGACTTTATTTCTTATGCTCCATCCCTCCGGGGGTTTCGAGCCTTCGACTACGCCTAAAATATCAGCCTCTATTTCTTTAGACATGCACCTAGAGCCGACTGAACTGCTTCTGTAAAAAAACACAGAGGTCGTCGCCTTGTGCTTACGTTCTGATGTAGAGTGGTTTCTGGAAAATGGAAAAGAGAAAAATAGACCGTTCCCCTTCGTTTCCCCGCCACCTGTGCTGCAGCTCCTTGAAAATGGCCACCGAGATCTCGTGGAAGAAGGTTATTGCTTCACATTATTACTGGATCTGTCTTGATCCACTTCCTTAGATGATGTTACTCTGCTCTCTACACACACATTTTCCTTGTTGCTCAGCTTAAGCATAATTTCCTTCCACTTACTAGGCGACTTATGACGTGAGGATTTGGAAGCAACATTTCCAGAGGATCTGGAAGCAGCCGAATAATTGGATGAAACGAATAGTTGAAATGAACGAAGATGTGGAAAATACACCAGGAAGAAGGGTTTTAGCGATTTAATGACTGTCCATTGCTGTGTTTCTTTCCAATGGAGCGCGCGATAGTTTAAATTTCAAATTTTGAAATTTCAATTATAATAAGTTGGTGGCGGTTCTGGTGGATGGCATCCATATGACGATGCATGCATCGTCGGGGACTTGCCGGAGTCAGGCCGTTCGAGAGGGAAGATTGCTCCCGAGTTAGCCTACTCCGTATAAAACAACCAACGACTATGCAATCATGTTGCCACTGCTAGTCTTTTTTAATTATATTTCTTGTTTATTTGATTATGGAGTTGTCAGTGATGGGACATGCCTTAGATTTCTTGTTTATTTGATTATGGAGTAGTTTAAATATTATATTAGATTTTTTCATTTCAATTGTGTGTTTTTACATTAAATTTTGAATATTTAAAAATTGGTCAAAAATTTAGAAGATTGATGGAATTGTATATCAGTTAGTTATTGAGATTGTATAGATTACAGTTTTTTCAAGGTGTTGGACCTATCTATGTATTCAAAACTACAATTTATACAATAGAAAATTGGAATTTGATCAACAATTAGATTGCTTGGATTGCCTGATTGGGGGTTATAATTGTCCAAAAAAGTGTAATAGTTAGCCCACTGATTAAGGAGTATTCTAAATATTAGACTGTTTTCATCTTTTCCCATTGTGTTTTTCGATCAGTTTTGCTCAAAAACCAGTTTGAAATTTAAAAGAGTGATGGAATTGCATATATCCGTTCATGAGAATGCACAATCCTAGTGGATTAGGAGTTTGATTTGATTGAGGAGTAGTATAAATATTAGATTTTTTTCACCTTTCAGAGTGTGTTTTTTGGTTAGTTTTGTTGGTAAGAAATTGGTTAGAAATTTAAAAAGTTGATGGAATTGCAAATATTAGTTGTTAAGATTGCACAATCCAAGTGGATTAGGGATTTTTAAGGGTGTTGGATCCATTTATGCACAATTCTAATGCAAAAAGAGTTTTTCATGGTGCTGGATCCATCTCTGCTTCAAAACTAAAATTTAAACAATCCGAAAATGAGATTTGGCCAACAATTCAATTATTGGATAATTGTCCAAAAAAGTGAAAAAAAATTATTAGTTAGTTACGCTAGGTAATCTAAATATTAGACTTTTTCACCTTTTCCAACTATATTTTCGGAACAATTTTGCTCAAAATCCATCAGAAATTTTAAATTTTAAAAGATTAATGGAATTGCATATATCGGTTGCTGAGATTGCACAATCCAAGTAGATTAAGAATTTTTCAGGGTGTTGGATCCATCTATGCATTAGAAACTGCAATTTAAACCATGGAAAAGTGAAATTTGACCAATAATTAATTTTTCCAATTCCAATGATAATTACCCCAAAAAAAAATTAAAATTCTAAGATATATAACACTGACGATTGACATATCTCATTAAAACAACTCGTTTTCTGATTTATGACAATGGACTCCGAACAACATGTTTTCTGACTTCTGGCCATGGATTTGGAATGGCATGTCTAGGCGGTTTTCTGTCGAGAGACGTCAATAGGATCCGACAGATGCATTTCAAAACCCAGAAACAGTAAAACAAAATGAAGATCGCGAGGTGTAGTGTGCCTAAGACCGAGCCCTTTGTAAATCTGATGTATGAAATGAATTGTAAATATGTGTTATAGGCTGGTGAGCCAAGATTGTATAAGCCAGTGCGCTTATGTGATTGTTAGGCCAGAGAGCCTAAGGGTTGGAGGCCAAGGGCTTGATTTTGTACCTGTATGTATGCCACACATTAATAAAATATAAACACCACCGCGTGCAGACTGACCATAATGAATGAGTGATGGGGGACTGAGCTTCCACAGAGTGGGCAAGGAATTAGGGGCTGGAAGGTGGGAAAGGGGGCTAAGCCTAGGGGCTTAAGCCTTGAGAATAATAATAAAATATTATTCCAAAGAACATGTGCATTTTATGTTTTTTTTATCCTAAGTTCCTGGCAAGGGGAAAACGTGCAAAGGGGATGCATGCAGTTCCATGGGTGACAAGTGTCAACCCTGGTGCATGCAAATAAAACGACTGAGATGAGCCGTGAGAAGGGTCCCTCCTCTATTCCACCCGACTGCATGAGCGTGTACGGAGCTTTGAACATTATGACCTAACCGACCTTTGCAAGAATACCTCATGTGTTCCTGAGAGTCGAAAAACCCTGTGTTTGTTTCTGAAAATCCGTGTACACCCTCTGTTCTGAGAGCCGAGAAGCCTGTGTTCGTTTCTGAAAAGTTGGGTTCACCGTCTTCGTTCTGAGTCGTGGAGTCTGTGTCGATCCCTGCGGGAATTGCTTGTCACGCAATCCCGAAAACCATCACCGTGAGACCTTGTCGTCATTGTTGAGCCTGTTTGGGAAGCCCGTGTCTGTATTCTCGGTTGGTTGTGGTGGCCACGCAGAGTTGGACTGCGCGTGGCTTGCTGGCCAGTGCAAGTTGTGATTGAGCCCGTGTATGACCTCTCTCCAGGTGAGAGAGGTGACTGTTGTTGGAAGAGGCAGGTTGTCAGGCCTGTGAGCAACTCTATCCAGGTGAGAGAGAGAGTTTGTTGGGAAGTGGTTTCTTCCAAAGAGTGTCCAACACTAGCTTCAGGCTCTGAGACTTCCTGATCCGGCCTGTTGTCGAGACCCAGAGAGGGAGGTGTAGCACTGATGGACTCTGCTTGTGAAGGTGTATACTCCCGGGTGGAACAGGCATGTGGGGAATGAGAGTCTGGAAGTAGTGGGCGTAAGATGTCATCCTTGGAAGAATCCTTCCAGTCTTTCTGTGTTGTTTTCCCTGTAATCTCAGCCTAGCCTAGGATTCCTTGCCTTAGGGTGGAGCTTAGTCCCAAATCAGGGGTGACCCACTGCTGAGCAGACGAGTAGTGTGGTCTAAGGTTGGGAGGTTCGTGGAAGGCCTGCACGTGGTTGGTGGAATCGCCAAGGTTTTCAAAGATAAGTAACAGATGATGCTTTATTCATGATTCTGCATCTCTGTGTAATTATAACTATCATGTATTCTGCTGTGCATATCAATTTAATGTTAATGCTATTGATTGTTTATTATAGCAGTAGATAATATGTTTACTCTGAGCTTAAATGTATTTCTTTGCTTAAATGGATGTGGATTATATAATGCCTGTATGAGCTATGTAAAAGGTGTGTTACAGATTGGTATCTGACAGCTATAAAAGCCTTGGTAACAGAAAAAGAGCGTTACAATTAGTATCAGGGCAATACATCTTAAGGTGAAAGAGTGTTACTGTTTGGTATCGGAGCCCACGGTTTCGACACTCAGCCTAGATGGGCCAGTTGAGTGGTCTTTGGACCAAGGGTGTGAGGAGAAATTGTGTTTGGAGGACCAATTATGGACCCTGGAATGATCCGGAGTGTCAAGGAGTTACTTGACCATGCCTACATGCTCAGGAGGTATAGCGGTGTTGTGAAACCACAACCGGTGTGGTCTATGGCCACAGGGAGAGAGGACTCCACACTAGAAGTGTTGGAGCCTTAGGATCTGTTCGGGAGGGAAGGTGAACCCTCGTGACCATCAGATCTGGAAAGTGTGTGCATGATTTAAAAACCCTTTGGAGTTGCACAAGAACGTGGGAATCGTGATACGCGAACTCCCGAAAACCCGAGAAGATCTACGATGTAGATATGGGAGGAAGGCTCGACCGTTAGATCTGGCGGATTCGTGCTTGAGTTAGTCGAGAAAACCTTTTGGATTTCGCAAAGTCGAGAGATGGGAAGTGAGCGAGGGGAACACCTCCGAAACCCAAAACCAGAAATCCTGAAACGATCTACATCGTAGATCGTACGAAGGGAGTTGACCGTCAGATTAAGTTGATGAGTAAACTGTAATTTTAGGATTTCAGCAAACGAAAGTTCGAGATATGGGATACACGGACTCTCGATGCCCAAAACCCTGAAACGCCGAAAAGATCTGCGCCGTAGATCTGAGAGGGGACCTAACCGTTGGGTTTTTGCTTAGAATGGACGAGGGTGCATGGATGTGTACCACGTACCAGGGAATTGAAAAGATAGGAGAGGGCGGTGGGACCCGAGGACGTCACTGATGGAGACGTGGATCCTCTGGAACATGCCATGCTCCATTGCGGTTAAGGGCAACAACTGTGTTGTGGGCCCAGAGAATAAAGTAAATCAGAATTTCAGATTTCAAGGATTGTAGTGACAAGGAGTTGGAAGACACTGCATAGTGAACTCCCGGGTACCGAAACCTGAAGTCCCGAAGCCATCGGAGACTGAAGAACCGTAACAGGTTTTAAGGGCGATAGCTGTGCTGTGGGCCCGAAGAGCAAGGAAACCGAAATTTCTGATTTCGGGGATTGTAGCAACAAGAAGTTAGGAGTCACTTCATAGTGAACTCCCGAGTACCAGAAACCTGAAGTCCCAAAAATTACAGAGCCGGCTAAGAAAACCTTGTGAAGTCAAATGTTTCTCACTCACATTGGTTTATGATTATTGTGATTTTATTAAAGGTTTAAAGCCTAACAAACTTTGGATTGATTGCACATTGTGTGTGCAGATTTCAACAAGTGTCAGGACACTAGTTAATCGACGTTGAGTATAGAAATGGAAGAGGTGCAGATTGCCTCCATTTCAGAGGAAGAAAGAGAAGGAAGAGATGTCAACCTGGGAGTCGAAGGATCGAACTCCAATGGGCATGGAAGAGAATTAGACAAGGAAGGGAACATAATGAAAATCATTGAAGGACTGCAAAGAGATGCCCAATCATGCCGAGATGATAGCCGAAAGCTCATGAAAGTCAGGGATCGGCAGGGTGAATTCAACTTAAAAATGTTGAAGAGCCTGGAAAGAATAGAAAGGAAATTGGAGAAGGGAAGGGACTCAAGCAATAAAGAGAGTCACAGAACCCCTGAGAGAAAAAAGAGATCAAGAAGTATCAGGACCCTTGAGAGTAGAAGAAGATCGAGGAGTAGTAGCAGAAATCATTGTCGCTCCCAGAAGCATTCCAGTAGGGAGGCACGCAGTGGTTCAAGCTCGTCTCCTACTAGAAAACACCAAAAATCTGGAATGGATTAATTGAAAGGGGAGATGAACAAGATGCCGAAACATAAGAAGGAGGAAGATGCCGAAACATGGTTTTTGGGCATGAGGAAATATTTCCAACTGAAGAATTATTCCGCACATGCAGAAGGAAGAATTGTGATGTATCAGCTAAAATGAAAAGCATCCATGTGGTGGGATCAGTTTGTGCAAGTGCAACACATCAGAGAGAAAGATATCACTTGGAAGGAGTTTAAGAGGTATTTCGAGAAGAAATACCTGACCAAAAGTTACTATGACAGAAAGATGAAGGAGTTCTTCGAACTCAAGCTAGACAGCATGACCATTGATGAGTATGAACGAAGTTTTCTGGAACTACTGAAGTATGTTCCATTCATCAAAGACGAGGATGTCAAAATTCAGAGGTATCTGAGTGGACTGCCACCTTCTATTAGTGACAAGATTCAGTATGATGATCCTAAGACTATGGAAGAAACAAGAAGAAGTGTGAAATGCTTGTGTGAACATCAAAGAGAAAATCCTATCCTTCGGAAGGCTTGGGATGACCAGAAGAGGTTTAAGAAGGAACAGAGGCAGAAGGGAAACAAGCCTTCCTTTTTCAGAAACAGTCTTTAGGGACAGCCATCATTTAGAGAGCCGAGAATGACTGAAGAGGGAGCACAAAGACAGAGAAAGATGCCCATTTAGTGTTGGGGTTGTAAAGGAAACCACAAGTATAGAGATTGTCCCCATAAAAATGGTAAAGCGAGAACTGTTCATACTATTCAGCAAGATGAAATAGTGGAGGATATGGGCAGCAGAATGTCGAGGATCTACGAAGCCCTGGACAACAAGCAAGCATAATTTCAATCGCACATGATTGAAGTGGAAGGTATGATTAACAACCGACCACTTATTATTTTAATAGATTCAGGGGCTAGCCATAGTTATGTAGATCCTGGGGTGGTGGAAAATTTGCGTTTATCAAGAAGAAAACATGAAATGTCTTGGTTAGTGCAATTGGCCACAGGAATCAAAAGGAAGGTCACTGAATTGGTTAAGTCATGTTCAGTGGACATGAAAGGATTGAGCACTAAGGATGAATTGAATATTCTGCCTTTAGGCTCTTGCGACTGCTTAATTGGGATGGACTGGTTGGACCAACACCATGCCTTTCTGGACTATTGTAGCAAGAAGTTCACATGCCTGGATGAAGAAGGAAATCAAAAAACAGTCCAAGGAATTCCCAGAGCCAAAGCTGGTAGAGAAATCTCAGCCATACAACTGAAGAAGTGTTATAGGAAAGGCTATCAATTATTTGCAGCTCGTGTGGGAGAAGCATCCAGAGATGCAGTCTCGAAGCTGGAAGACCATGAGGTACTCACAAAGTTCAAGGACGTATTTCAGGAGGTACCAGAAGTGTTGGAGCCTTAGGATTTGTTTGGGAGGGAAGGCGAACCCTCGTGACCGTCGGATATGGAAAGTACGCGCAGGATTTAAAACCCCTTTGGAGTTGCACAAGAGCGTGGGAATCACGATATGCGAACTCCCAAAAAACCAAGAAGATCTATGTTGTAGATTTGGGAGGAAGGCTCGACCGTTAGATCTGGCGGAGTCGCGCTCGATTTAGTCGCGAAAACCTTTCGGATTTCGCAAAGTCCGGAGATGGGAAGTGAGGGAGGGGAACACCTCCAAAACCCAGAACTCGAAATCCCGAAACAATCTACACTGTAGATCGTAGGAAGGGAGTTGACCGTCGAATCAAGTTGACGAGTAAACCGTAATTTTGGGATTTCGACAAACGAAAGTCCGAGATATGGGATACATGGACTCCCGATGCCCGAAACCCCGAAACACCGAAAATATCTGCGTCGTAGATCTGAGAGGGGACCTAACCGTTGGATTTTTGCTTGGAATGGACGAGGGTGCATGGATGTGTACCACGTGCCAGAGAATTGAAAAGACAGGCGAGAGTGGTGGGACCCGAAGACGTCATCGATGGAGATGTGGATCCTCCAGAACGTGCCACGTGCCACTACGGTTAAGGGAGACAACTGTGTTGTGGGCCTGCAGAATAAAGTAAATTGAAATTTTGGATTTCGGGGATTGTAGTGACAAGGAGTTGGAAATCACTGCATAGTGAACTCTCGGGTATCGGAAACCCGAAGTCCCAAAGCCATCGGAGACTAAAGAACCGTAACAGGTTTTAAGGGCGATAGCTATGTTGTGGGCCCGGAGAGCAAGGAAACCGAAATTTCAGATTTCGGGGATTGTAGCGACAAGAAGTTAGGAGTCATTGCATAGTGAACTCCCGGGTACAGGAAACCCCAAGTCTCGAAAATCGCAGAGCCGAAACAGCTCAGAAAACCTTGTGAAGTCAAATGTTTCTCACTCACGTTGGTTTATGATTATTGTGATTTTATTAAAGGTGTAAGGCCTGACAAACTTCGGATTGATTGCACATTGCATGTGCAGAGTTCAACAAGTGTCAGGACACCAGTTAATCAACGTCGAGTATAGAAATGAAAGAGGTGCAGATTGCCTCCATTTCAGAGGACAAAAGAGAAGAAGAGATGTCAACCTAGGAGTCGAAGGATCGAACTCCAATGGGCATGGAAGAGAATTATACAAGGAAGGGAACATAATGAAAATCATTGAAGGATTGCAAAGAGATGCCCAGGCATGCCGAGCTGATAACCGAAAGATCATGAAAGTCAGGAATTGACAGGGTGAATTCAACTTAAAAATGTTGAAGAGCCTGGAAAGAATAGAAAGGAAATTGGAGAAGGGAAGGGACTCAAGCAAGACAGAGAGTCACAGAACCCTTGAGAGAAAAAGGAGATCAAGAAGTATCAGGACCCCTAAGAGGAGATGAAGATCGAGGAGTAGTAGCAGACATCATTGTCACTCCCAGAAGCATTCCAGTAGGGAGGCACATAGTAGTTCAAGCTTGTCTCCTACTAGAAAACACCAAAAATCTGGAATGGATGAATTGAAAGGGGAGATGAACAAGATCAAGCCTCCAACGTTCATTGGTGAACATAAGAAGGAGGAAGATGCCGAAACATGGTTGTTGGGCATGAGGAAATATTTCCAACTGAAGAATTATTCCGCACATGCAGAAGGAAGAATTGTGATGTATCAGCTAAAAGTAAAAGCATCCATGTGGTGGGATCAGTTTGTGCAAGTGCAACATATCAGAGAGAAAGATATCACTTGGAAGGAGTTTAAGAGGTATTTCGAGAAGAAATACATGACCAAAAGATACTATGATAGAAAGATGAAGGAGTTCTTCGAACTCAAGCTAGGCAGCATGACCATTGATGAGTATGAACGAAGTTTTCTGGAACTACTGAAGTATGTTCCATTCATCAAAGACGAGGCTATCAAAATTCAGAGGTATCTGAGTGGACTGCCACCTTCTATTGGTGACAAGATTCAGTATGATGATCCTAAGACTATGGAAGAAACAATAAGAAGTGAAAAGTTCTTTTATGAACAACAAAGAGAAAAGCCTATCCTTCGGAAGGCTTGGGATGACCAGAAGAGGTTTAAGAAGGAATAGAGGCAGAAGGGAAACAAGCCTTCCTTTTTTAGAAACAGTCTTCAGGGACAGCCATTGTTTAGACTGCCGAGAATGACTGAAGAGGGAGCACAAAGATAGAGATAGACACCCATTTAGTGTTGGGGTTGTAAAGGAAACCACAAGTACATAGATTGTCCCCATAAAAATGGTAAAGCGAGAACTTTTCATACTGTTCAACAAGATGAAACAATGGAGGATATGGGCAGCAGAATGTCGAGGATTTACGCATCCCTGGACAACAAGCAAGCAAAATTTCAATCACATATGATTGAAGCGGAAGGTATGATTAACAACCGACCACTTATTATTTTAATTGATTCAGGGGCTACCCATAGTTATGTAGATCCTAGGGTGGTGGAAAATTTGTGTTTATCAAGAAGCAAACATGAAAAGTCTTGGTTAGTGCAATTGGCCACAGGAATCAAAAGGAAGGTCACTGAATTGGTTAAGTCATGTTCAGTGGACATGAAAGGATTGAGCACTAAGGCTGAATTGAATATTTTGCCTTTAGGCTCTTGCGACTGCTTAATTGGGATGGACTAGTTGGACCAGAACCATGCCCTTCTGGACTTTCGTAACAAGAAGTTCACATGCCTGGATGAAGAAGGAAATCAGAAAATAGTCCAAGGAATTCCCAGAGCCGAAGCTGGTAGAGAAATCTCAACCATACAGCTGAAGAAGTGTTACAGGAAAGGATGTCAATTATTTGCAGCCCGTGTGGGAGAAGCATCCAGAGATGCAGTCTCGAAGCTGGAAGACCATGAGGTACTCACAGAGTTCAAGGACGTATTTCAGGAGGTACCTGGACTATCTCCGAAGAGAGACATCGATTTTTCTATAAATTTGATGCCAGGAGCAGCTCCAGTTTCGAAAGCTCCTTATAGAATGAGTACGCCAAAGCTGAAAGAGTTGCAATTGCAGCTAGAAGAGCTTCTAAAGAAGGGGTACATTCGCCCCAGCGTGTCACCTTGGGGAGCCCGGGTCCTATTCGTGAAAAAGAAAGATGGGACGCTGAGGTTGTGCATTGATTTCCGACAGTTGAATAAGGTAACTGTCAAGAACAAGTATCCTCTGCCAAGGATCGATGATCTTTTAGATCAGTTGAAGGGTGAAAAAATATTTTCAAATATAGATCTCAGATCTGGATATCACCAAGTGAGAATAAATGAGGAGGACATCAACAAGACCACCTTTAGAACAAGGTACGACCATTACGAGTTCACAGTGGTGTCGTTTAGACTGTCAAACACACCTGTTGTTTTCATGTACTTAATGAATGGTGTATTCAGGGACTATTTGGACATGTTTGTCATGGTCTTCCTGTATGACATCTTGGTGTATTCCAAGTCAGAGGAAGAGCATGAGCAACATCTGAGAATGGTGCTGCAAGTGTTGAGAGAACACCAGTTGTACGCCAAGCTGAGCAAGTGCTCATTTTAACAAAGGCAGATTCATTACTTGGGACACATTATATCAGAAGAAGGGATCATTGTGGATCTTGAAACGGTTGAGGCCATCTGAGAATGGTCAGCGCAAAGGAATGTGGCGAAGGTTAGATCTTTTATGGGTCTGGTGGGTTACTACAGAAGGTTTATAGCAGGATTCTCAAAGATAGCTCACCCTATCACTTCCTTGTAAAGGAAGGAGAAGAAGTTTCAGTGGACTGAAGAGTGTGAGAGCAGTTTCCAGTGATTGAAGTAGCTGTTAACTAGCACTCCAATCCTGAAGATTGCAGATACAAATATGGATTTCGTGGTGTGCACAGAGGCGTGTAAGGAGGGACTGGGAGGAGTTCTCAACCAAAAGGGATTTGTAATCTGTTATGAATCTCGAAAGCTGAAAGAGCATGAAAGGAATTATGCCACTCACGATTTAGAGCTGGCAGAAATCGTCCACGCATTGAGGAAATGGAGACATTACCTCATGGGAAGGAGATTTGAATTGAGAACAGACCACAACGGTCTGAAGTATTTATTTGATCAACCAACTTTAAATGCCAGGAAAACTAGATGGATGGAGTTTCTGTGTGAATATGACTTTGATATCAAGCATATCAAAGGGAAAGAAAATAAGGTGGTTGATGCACTTAGCAGAAAAGTGCACGAATTACACGCTACAACCATTAGCATGTACAGGATTGAGATTAAGGACATAATTTTGGAAGCTGCAAATGATGATTTGCAGTACAGAGGTCTGGTAGCAAACCTACAGCAGCGTGAGAGACCACAGACCCAGGGAAGTTACACCTTGGGAACTGATGGCTTACTTCTGTATAAAAACAGAGTGTATGTACCCAATGTCTGGGAATTGAAGCTGACAATTCTAAAAGAAATGCATAACGTGGCTTATGCTGGACATCCTGGATATCAGAAGACTGTGGCAACAGTCAAAAGCCATTACTTTTGGTCAGGTCTGAAGAAAGAAATCACTGAATACATCGCCAGATGTATGGAGTGCTAGAAAGCTAAGGCTGAGCATAGGCACCCAACAGGGTTGTTGCAGCCTTTACCCATTCCTGAGTGGAAATGGGAAGTGGTGACAATGGATTTTTTCACAGGATATCCCAGAACAAGCAAGCAGCATGATTCAATCATGGTGGTGGTGGACAAGCTTACAAAAGCTACCCATTTTATTCCATTGAAAACCACTCACAGGGTAGCAGATGTTGTTGATATCTTCTTAAAAGAAGTGGCACGCTTGCACGGAATTCCTAAGACGATTGTGTCTGATAGGGACCCGAAATTCACCTCGAATTTCTGGAAAGGACTATTCAAGGGATTCAGAACGAATCTGAACTTTAGTACAACGTATCATCCTAAGTCTGATCGACAGACAGAGAGGGTGAACAGAGTAATAGAAGACATACTGAGAATGTGTGTGATGGATAAACCATCAAGGTGGGAAGACTACCTGTATTTGGTAGAATTCGCCTACAATAATGGGTATCATATATCGTTGAAGATGAGCCCATTCGAAGCACTTTATGGAAGAAAGTGCAACACTCCAGTCAGTTGGGATAATCCAGTTGACAGAGAAGTAGTTGGGCCTGAGTTGATCAAAGAGATGGAAGACCAAATGATAAGAATTAAACGGAATCTAAAAGTTGCCCAGGACAGGCAGAAAAGTTACACTGATAGTAACAGAACCCACAGAGAATTCAAAGTGGGTGACCACGTTTTCCTTAAAGTGAAAACTAACAGGAGTTCCCTGAAGCTGGGAAGTTGTGCCAAGTTGGCAACAAGATTTTGCGGGTTGTTTGAAATCCTGGAAAGGATTGGGCCAGTTGCATACATGCCTGCATTACCTGCATATATGACTGTACATAATGTGCTTCATGTTTCACTGCTTAATAAATATATATCTGATGCTAATCATGTTATCGGTTGGAATGTTATTCAGGTGGAACCAGAAGGTGTCCTGCAAGTGCATCATGTGCGCATATTGGACAGGAAAAGCAAACAGCTCCGGAATCGAGCTATAGAGCTTGTAAAGGTCCAGTGGACCTGGTACGGTCCTGAGGACGTGACATGGGAGCATGAAGAGATTATGCGGGTAGAGTACCCGTATCTTTTTGAAAATTTTGAAAATCTTGCAGAGATAGTGTAAGGTTGCACTGAGGACAGTGCAGAAATAAGGGGAGGGCGATTGTAGTGTCCCCAAGACCGAGCCCTTTGTAAATCTGATGTATGAAATGAATTGTAAATATGTGTTATAGGCTGGTGAGCCAAGTTTGTATAAGCCAGTGGGCTTATGTGATTGTTAGGCCAGAGAGCCTAAGGGTTGGAGGCCAAGGGCCTGATTTTGTACTTGTATGTATGCAGCACATTAATAAAATATAAACACCACCGTGTGCAGACCGACCACGATGAATGAGTGATGGGGGACTGAGCTTCCACAGAGTGGGCAAGGAATTAGGGGCTGGAAGGTGGGAAAGGGGGCTAAGCCTAGGGGCTTAAGCCTTGGGAATAAAGTTAAAATATTATTCCAAAGAACATGTGCATTTATGTTTTTTTTATCCTAAGTTCCTGGCAAGGGGAAAACGTGCAAAGGGGATGCATGCAGTTCCATGGGTGACAAGTGTCAACCCTGGTGCATGCAAATAAAATGACCGAGATGAGCTGTGAGAAGGGTCCCTCCTCCCTTCCACCAGACTGCCTGAGCGTGTATGGAGCTGTGAATAGTACAACCAACCCGACCTCTGCATGAATACCTCGTGTGTTCCTGAGAGCCGGAAAAGCCTGTGTTTGTTTCTGAAAATCCGTGTACACCCTTTGTTCTGAGAGACAAGAAGCCTGTGTTCGTTTCTGAAAAGTCGGGTTCACCGTCTTCGTTCTGAGCCATGGAGTCTGTGTCGATCTCTGCGGGAATTGCTTGTCACGCAATCCCGAAAACCATCACCATGAGACCTTGTCATCATTGCTGAGCCTGTTTGGGAAGACCGTGTCCGTATTCTCGGTTGGCTATGGTGGCCATGCAGAGCTGGACTGCACGTGGCTTGCTAGCCAGTGCAAGTTGTGATTGAGCCTGTGTATGACCTTTCTCCAGGTGAGGGAGGTGACTGTTGTTGGAAGAGGCAGGTTGTCAGGCCTGTGAAAAAATCTCTCCAGGTGAGAGAGAGTTTACTGGGAAGTGGCTTCTTCCAGATAGTGTCCAACACCAGCTTCGGGCTCTGAGACTTCCTGATCCGGCCTATTGTGGAGACCCAGAGAGGGAGGTGTAGCACCGATGGACTTTGCTTGTGAATTTGTATACTCCCAGGCGGAACAGGCATGTGGGGAATGAGAGTCTGGAAGTAATGGGCATAAGATGGCATCCTCGGAAGAATCCTTCCAGTCTTTCTGTGTTGTTTTCCCTGTAACCTCAGCCTAGCCTAGGATTCCTTGCCTTGGGGTGGAGCTTAGTCCTAGCTCGGGGGTGACCCACTGCTGAGCTGATGAGAAGTGTGGTCAAAGGCTGGGAGGTTCATGGAAGGCCTGCACATGGTTGGTGGAATCACCAAGGTTTTCAAGGATAAGTATCAGATGATGATTTATTCATGATTCTGCATCTCTGTTTAATTATAACTATCATGTATTCTGTTGTGCATATCAATTTAATGTTAATGCTATTGATTGTTTATTATAGCAGTAAATAATATGTTTACTCTGAGCTTAAATGTATTTCTTTGCTTAAATGCATGTGGATTATATAATGCATGTATGAACTATGTAAAAGGTGTGTTACAGATTGGTATCTGACAACGATAAAAGCCCTGGTAACAGAAAAAGAGCGTTACAATTGGTATCAGAGCGATATAGCTTAAGGTGAAAGAGTGTTAGATGAGGGATGCCAAGTGCTGCTTACCTGGAGTGTCCGTTCAACCCAGTTGTTTGACGCGGAAGATACAGAAACATGGCGCTACTCAACCAACCTTTCTTCATTGAGGGCGACGCATTGTATATCCGCCATCCTAAAATACAATAAAAAATACATTTACGGCCGATTTGAAATGACAAAGATGGAAACATCTTTCCAAAATTAGTGGTTTGGACAACGAGTTCTGGGCAAAAGCCATCCCTAAAGAAAATGCTTCGGCATTATTATAAGGTGTTCAAGGTGTTGAAGAATGCATCGATATTATTATAAGGTGTTAAAGATGATACTTAATGCTATTGATCTAGCATATGATATGGTTATTATCAGATATTTGCAAAACATAATAGAATTTTGGAAACACTGTTGGTATGTTGTTGAGAGAATGAAAATTGTATACCAAATGGACCACACTGTGGCAAGAAAGAGACCAAGCAGTGCCAAATTTCATGAATATATTTCATACCTTGCGCACCAAGATGGGTATCAAAGATTCAGAGCGACATTTGGTGCTCAAGTATCACGGCGTTGTGCATAGATACATCCAGACCGAAATGGAATTTTTCGACATCTCATCCTTTGGCACGACCTACCGATATGTCGTCAAAATCGAGCAGAAGCTCAAACAAAAGACACGGAAATTTGGGCCTGGGAACCCCTCACAACAAAATCCAGGAAAGGACAGAGAAAAGATGGACAGTATCAGGAAAACCAGTTCAAGACGCAAGAAAAGAAGGACAATGAAAAGAAAAAGAAAGATATCAGGAAGTGGTGCAACTTCCATAAGATCCCTTGGCATAACAGTGCTGACTGCCGCTCAAAGAAGTCACTGGTGGACAAAGTGAAAGCCTTTGAATCAGATGTGGGTTCAAAATTTGAGCTAGAACCAGAAATGGAAAGATGGATCATTGATGCGGAACCCAGTGCCACCGTTGCTACCACCAAGCTCCAGCCTGGTGAACCAAATGAGCCAGAAGAAGAACGCCTCTTCCATTCAAAGATGTGGGTAAAAGGCACCCCGTTGCACTTCATTGTGGATAGAGGTAGCCAGAACAACACCGCACCCATAACTCTACACCATTGGATGGCTCCGCCAAGGAAGCAATCTCAGCGTCAGCCGACAGTGTCGATTGTCGTACGACATCAAGCCCTTCAAAGACGAGGTATTGTATGATGTTGCTCCTCTCGAAGTTTGTGATGCTCTTTTGGGCCAACCTTATTTATGGAAACATCATGTTGTATATGAGTTTAGGCCTCGTAGTGTTATTATTACTTTGAACAAGAAATTGTACAGGATACCCGAGGCAGTCCCACCTAGTGCTATTTCCTTGATCTCTGCTAAGCAATGCAGGAAGGTCATCTCTCAGACAGGGAGGTTTGTCTTCTTCATGATTCGCTCTCAGAATAAGTGAAATATCACAACCACATCCAGGGTCTTTGCGGCCGACCTCTCCACACAACATAAGCAAGTACATAAGGTTGTGGAAGAATACTCACATATCTTCTCCTCACCTACCGGGGTACCTCTGCACTACCAGGTCAAGCACCCCATCGATCTGACCCCTGGCACACCGCTTTCCAATGGGTCATTCTATCGTCGCTCTCTGTTAGAGAATGAGGAGATCAAGTGACAGATCCAAGAACTGTTCCACAAGGGGCACATCCGTCCCATATCATCACCTTGTGGGAGCCCAATCATGCTGGTAGAGAAGAAAGATGGAACCTGGTGACTCTACATTGATTACCGGGCTCTGAATAAAATCACAGTCAGAAACCGGTACCTGATTCCTCAAATTCACGACCTCCTTGATCAACTCACGTGGGCCAAATACTTCAATAAGATTGATCTAAAGTCTGGCTACCACCAGGTCCCGATATAACAAACAAATGTATGGAAAACTGCCTTCAAGTCAAAGCAAGGCCTTTTTGAATGGTTGGTCATGCCCTTTGGTTTGAAAAATGCTCTAGCCACTTTCATGAGGATGATGGACGATATCTTGCGACCATTCACCAATACTTTTGTAGTGGTGTATCTGGATGACATTCTCATTTACAGCAAGACTTTGGCCGAACATTTGCATCATATTCAGTTGGTTCTGCACACCCTGCGACAGCACAAGCTATATGCTAACTTGGAAAAATGCTCCTTCGGCATGGACTTGTTCCATTACCTGAGCTACATAATTTATCAACATGGCGTACATGTGGATCTTGCCAAGATCTAAGTCATTCGTGACTGGCCAGCCCCAACCACACTCACTGAACTTCGAAGCTTCTTGGGCCTTGCCAATTTCTACAGCAGGTTTGTGTTGGGATTCTCCCATATTGCATGGGCCCTTATCCAAATAACCAGGGGTGGTGGTAAGGTGAAATTTGCGTGGGGCCGGTCCCAACAACAAGCGTTTGACGATTTGAAGTAGCGCTTGTGCTCAGCCCCAGTACTTTCAGTACCAAACCTGCAACAACCCTTTGAGATCGAGACAGATGCTTCAGACTATGCGGTGGGCGTCATTCTCACTCAGCACGTCCACCCCGTGGCCTATCATAGTGAGACACTGTCAGATGTTGTCCATAAGTACCCTACTTACGACAAAGAAATGTACTCCATTGTGCAAGCCTGCTTCCAGTGGAGACATTACATTCTTGGGAAGGAGACAATCATCCACACTGATCATAAGCCACTGCAGTTCATGCAGACACAAGGAAAATTGTAGAATGATCGCCATCAAAAGTGGTCCACATACTTGCAGCAATTCCACCTCAACATCAAGTATAAAACAGGAAGCACCAATCGTGTCGCTGATTGCCTCAGCAGATCGCCAGTCGTGGCACTCACCATGGTGCTAGAATCCTACGACCCCAAGACCTCTGGATGGCCCCAACTCTATGAGACAGACCCAGACTTCGCCACCACCTACCATACGTTGGGTGCAAACGCAGTTGTCGATAATTTCCATCTTCAGGATGGGTTATTGTGTCATCTGGGCCATATCTGTGTTCCATCAAGAGAGTGAATGAAGTTGATCTGGGAATCCCACTACAGTCGGGTGGCAGTACACTTCGGCGTAAAAAAGACAGTGGCGATGCTACATAAACATTTCTACTGGCTGAAACTTCGACATGAGGTCAACAAGTATATTAGGTCATGCACTGCCTGTGCTATTACCAAACCGACCACTAAGAAACAGGGCATGTACACCCCTCTTCCTACTCCTAACAGGCCATGGGAATCCATCTCAATGGACTACATGTCAGGCCTCCCATCCACCAAGCAGGGAAATGATTGTCTTTTTGTGGTTGTTGATCGCTTTTCTAAGATGACGATTATGGTTGCCTGCAAGAAGAACATCACAACAGAGGCCACTGATAAGATCTTCTTTGAACGAGTCTGGGTACATTTTGGAATCCGACAAAACATTGTCTCAGATCAGGACAGTTGATTTCTCAGCACATTCTGGTCGAGCCTCTGGTCACTGCTAGACACCAAGCTCACCAAATCCACGTCCTTCCACCCCCAGACAGATGGCCAAACCGAGGTCATAAATCAAATGATTGTGCATATCCTTCGCATGTATAATTCAAAGCACCCGTGCACATGGGATGAGAGCCTTCCCTGTGTCCAACATAGCTACAACCGAGCCCTGCATAGCTCCACCTCAGACATAGCAGAGTAGCTGACACCAACAGAGCTCAACCTGGACTGCATACAACATGCATCCAGTGATCAGATTGTGGACATATCGATCAAGGGCACTCGAAAACAAAGGATCCATCTTTATCGAGTCATCAAAGGAGGGCAACTCTTACACCAAGGCAAGTGGCTCACCTGGGGCCAAATTCAGCAAACAATTCCTCATCTGATGGGGGAACTCAACGCAATGGAGACCATTGCTTCCTAAGGAGGGAGGATTGATCCAGGTGTATATTGATGGCCACCCACCTCTTCCAATTGGCTCAAAACAGTATTCTGACAATTTTGGCAATTTACTATTTTTAACAGTTTTAACTTTCGGGGCCATTTTGAGGGCCTAAACGAAGGTTTTTCTGGATCGAGCTTCTCAATAATAACCAAAGACATGATTAAGCCCCCAAAACAAATATCCTCAACGATACCTTTCCACCGGGATATCATATTCCTAAAATGAAGATCGCATGCAAAAGTTACGACCCCGGGAAGTTCATGTATTAACCCAAACGTGGCCCACAATGACTTTTGGTGCTTCATATCCTAGTGTTAGGTTTTTGGATGTCTAGGGTTTTTGGCATTCTTGTTTATTGTAAAAAGGCCTTCAGAGCCTCATTGTAATCATCTTCTTGTGAATGAGCGCAACAGTCACATCTCTTCTCAGAGATAAGCCGCCACCATTCCAACAAGCTTGTTTCCGCTACATTTTACAGTTTCAACTTATTTTCTTATTGAATAGAAAACCAGTTTTACTGTATCTTCCACAATGTGGAGGAAGTGAGAACTCCTGGAAGGGGTCCTGTAGCTTCCACAATCTCGGATAATTTTGGTTCGGCCTATTGCTGAAGCCCAAGGCAAGGGAGGTTTAGTAGTCGAAGGGCCGTACTGGTGACAATGAAGGTGTATACTCCTGGGGTGGGACAAGCATGTTGGGAATGAGAGTCTATGAGTAGTGGGCATAAGTGGCTCCTGGGAGAGAATCCATCCACATAAACTGTGTGTCTTCCTGTTGACCTTGCCTAGCCTAGGATTCCATTGCCCGATGGAGGTTAGTCCCAGCTCAGGGGTGACCTACTGCTAAGAGTGATGAGCAACGCAGTTTAAGGTTGGGAGGTTCGTGTAAGGTATGCATGGAGTTTGTGGTGTTATGCCAGTTTAAAAGATAAGTATCATTATGTATTTAATTTGATTTAATATGCATGTTATATATAAATTTATGGTAATGTTCTGCGTAGTAGCATTGCCCGACAATGGGGTTGATGGTCGGGGACGTTACAAAATGGTATCAGAGCAGCCAAGGCTAATTTTAGGTTGTGTAGGATTTACCGACTTGTTGGTGGCTAGGGATGTTACATTATCCATCTAGGCCGACATGTGATAGTCACCAAAGTCAAAGATCGTGTTCCTTCTCTGTAAGACATTCACATATCATTGTTGTTGCCTTGACATAGACAACACACAATCGACCACATTTCCAAGTTGTATTGTCCTCCACTGAATCCCACCTTGGTGCCTCATAGGTCGTCCATCCTACTCGATGAGACATCCTTGGACCTCTTAGCCTATGCACTAGCACAACATCCTAACATTTCATTCATCCTACTTGATAAGATGTCCTTGGTCCTCCTAGCATATGTGCTAGTACATTGTCTTAACTATTTTGCAGCTTCCACCCACGAGTCAGTCCACCAAGGATACCAAAGCATATGGATTCATCATGCAGCTTGCCAAGTATACCTGACGTGCCCGTCGTTGTGCCATTTCCAATGGCCCCTCAATTCATGGTTCTGGCATTCCCCCACACTTACAATCATTGACATCCTTGTCAACAAAACCCCATCAAATCATCCGATGAAAGGGGTGTTGGTGGTGAAGAAATATTTCCACAATTCCCACATTCGAACGTTCCTCTGATACCATTTTTCATGGGGCTAGACATTGTGTTCCTCTTGAGCATCCCATACCACTCAAAAAGTCAAGCCATTGCTCAACACCGACGTCCTCGCGAGTTGTTCATGACCATCAACCCATTCGTGTTGCCTAGAATATGCCTCGCCATCATGTCCTGGCTGAACACAAGCCAAAAATATTTAATTGTGTGGAAGTTCAAATGCTCGCTTCACCATAGGTGACCTACTATCGCCTCCCCAGAGCCAAGCATACTTCAATAGTTGAGTGCTCAATGTGAAATTGTGCTATCATCCACCTAGGCCGACAAGTGATAGTCATCGAAGATCATGTTCCTTCTCCATCAGACGTTCACATATCTTCAACACACATATCACCAAATTGTTTCCTTGACACATGGACAACACACAATCTACCACATTTCCAAGTCACATTGTCCTTCACCAAAGCCCACCATGGTGCTTCGCCAGTCGTCCATCCTACTTGACGAGATATCCTTGGACCTCTTAGCCTATGCACTAGTACAATGTCCTAACCGATTTTCTATCCTACTTGACGAGATATCCTTGGACCTCTTAGCCTATGCACTAGTATAATGTCCTAACCGATTTTCCATCCTACTCGACAAGATTTCCTTGGTCCTCCTAGCCTATGTGCTAGTACATCATCATAACCATCTCGTGATTGCTACACATGAGTTGATCCACCAAGGCTACCAAAGTGTATGGACTTGTTGTGCAACTTGCCAAGTATGCCCAATGCCCTGCCATCGTGTTATTGTTAATGGCACCTCAAGTCAAAGTCAAAGTTATGGCAGATGGTTTCCCAAACAAGTGGTCTGAACGTCACGTTTTGGACAAAAACCATCCCTAAAAAATCCTTTGACATTATTATAAGGCGTTGAAGATGATGATAACTATATATATGAATGAATGAGTATTAAATTGACGATAATGTTGGATGTAACATATGATATGGTTATTATCAAATATTTGCATAACAAAATAGAATTTTGAAAGCATTATTGGTATGTCGTTGAGAGAATAAAAATTAAAACGAAGATCGATTTCCATGGAAGGGATTCTGCATGCCCTCTCTTGATAATCAAAAGTGAGATGTATGTCCACTCGTTTTGGGATGAGGAAAATAGTGGATAAAAGTTTTGGTCGATTTTAGATATCTAATGTATTAATTTGCTGAAAAAAATATTATTAAAATATGATTTAAATTTGTAAAAAGATTGAACTCCTCCTACTTATTATTACCACACAACAATAATGAACTCCTCCTATCTCTGTTGTCGCGGGAATATTGTGGGCCGGATCACTCATAATGATGTTACGTCGCGTACGTAGATTTGCGCACCAACCAAGCTCGCTCGTACAAAGATAGATAAAACTTGATTATGTCAGTGGCATTTTGTCAGTCAACTATTGTCGATAGATTTCACTTCTCGTCATTGACTATGATAAATATACTTTAGTTAAATAGGTCTGTTGATGATGTTAAAACCGTCAAATTGACCAGTAAGAACGGTTTCCAAATTTCAACCCTAAGCAAAGAAAATCAACGCAAGAAGAAACTGAATGTTAATCTACCCATCCACTGTTTTTTCCGCATGTTGTGGAGTGGTCTTCCCAATCCAGTGGCCTTGACGGCCCATTCTATTGATGTCGGCCTTGCCGTCAAAGTCGATTACCTTTTTACTGTAGAGAACGTGCTGGATGTGGCCACTGGCCAGTATAAAACAACCAACGACTATGCAATCATGCTTCCACTGCTAGTCTTTTTTAATTATATTTCTTGTTTATTTGATTATGGAGATGTCAGTGATGGGACATGCCTTAGATTTCTTGTTTATTTGACTATGGACCTGTGTGTCTTCCTATTGACCTTGCCTAGCCTAGGATTCCCTTTCCTATTGACCTTGGCTAGGCTAGGCAAGGTCAATAGGAAGACACACAGTTACCGGATCCCACAAGGCCTGGTTTTTTGAGTTCTAGTGTAACCCAAAACACCACGTCCACCAGTTCTGGTTCTGGGTTGCCACATGTTGGGTCTGCAACCACATCTTCTTCAGTATCATCTGCTTCATTTCACAGTCGCGCAACTGCTTCCATTAGTGATTTGGTACCTAGGTAATGCTCAGTCTGTATTCCCATTATTATGATACATATCTTCCATATATGTTTACTGAAGCAAAGAACTGTAGGATACATGTAAACTGTGTATAAGTCTGGAGGCTGCGAAGCTACGTTCATACGGTTGGTTAATAAAACTAGGAAAAATAGAAATTTACGTCTTTTTAAATTATTATTCCCAACCAGAGTTAGAATCTTTGCCGTTTCTACTCTGATATTACAATAATCTCATTTGTAATTTAGTTCAAAGACTAATAGATTATTCTTAATTAAGCACAATTCTTTGTAATTTGTATTGTATTTTGTAATATTGCAATTTAGTTTAGAGTATAGTTTACTTAACCATAATTTAGTTTTTAAGTATATTGATGTAGATAGGTTTACATTTATTGATAATGTGCACAATTAATAATTTTTTAATCTAAAAACTTAATTTGATGGCTAACAATAAAAAATGCTAGCTTATTCTTCATCGTCCTCTCAAATCAATGAATAAGATTTATTCAAATCAATGAATAAGATTTATTGTTCATAATTTCCTTGCATTTATGATTGTTACTTGTTTACTTTTCACATTTACTTAATTATATTAAGAAATTATTGTAAAATCATATAATTGTCATGTTTAAATGATTAACAAGAATTAATATCTGTAGAAGTTTTTTTGTCACATTTATCAATTATTTACTATAGCTGATACCTATATTTATCAATCATGTTTAGATGATTAAAAAAAATTAATATATGTGAAAGTTTTTTTTTTTTCACATTTATCAATTATTTATTATAGCCCGAGATTTACCAACTTTGAGGCTGTGCTAGTTACTTACAATGAAAAATAAGATTGCTACATAGCCTTATATAATAGATATGTATATAATGCTGCTACATATATCAATCTTAGGAATTAATTTAAAATTAATTAAACATTTTATAATTTTTAAAACAAAATTTTAATATTAATAAACAATTTATGAAATTTCTCTATGAATTTTCATTTGATTGGATTTACATGTAAATAGGGATCGTTCCGTGTGGAAAATAGTTTGGACCTATATAAATTATGGGTTTTAGAGTTATCTTTTTGTAGTTGATGATAAGGGGTTTTATATTGAATTTTTAATAATGTACTGATGTAAATGGTGATGGGTATCCATACTTGTATTGAGAATAAACTTAAAAGCTATATGCTTATATATGCCATGTTAATACAACAATGAAAAATGTAATTTGTTTAATTAAATGAAATTAGTATTTTATTTTTAGAGGGGAAAAAGTATATAGTAAATCATATTAATATTATTTGTATTATTATTATAGCCTAATATAAATATAATTTGTTTAATTAAATGAAATTAGTATTTTATTTTTAGAGGGGAAAAAGTATATAGTAAATCATATTAATATTATTTGCATTATTATTATAGCCTAATATAAATATTAATACATTTTGTTGTATAAGCATAATTTTAATATTAATACATTATTTTTTTTTTACAGAAATTTAAGAAGATTGTATTAATAAAAAGACACTATTGAGGTCGTTAAATATATAGGAAGAGGTTGGTAAGAAGGGTAGATCGTCACTATAAATCTTTCAAAAACTTACAAAACCGAGCTTAGAAAATTTTCAAGTAGTACTAATTACATACAATGTTGTTCTTGTCTTGAGTAAGTTCAAAAAAGATATATTTATGCCATTTTACAAAACTAAGAACTTTCTTGTTGGTCTTCTTAAACTTGATCTTCTTCTGGAGGGGGTTCTAGTGCCACATTCAAGTCTGGAAGTGTGGAATTTGGTCTGCTACCAACTTCCTCATTCTAACTTTGGACTGAAGAGGTTGGAGATATTGCATCCAACCGAGATTCTATTGTCTCCCCTTGTTGACGAAGGAAGTCAACTTCATCTTGCAGTTGATTGATTAACGTTCGATGTTGAGCTAACATTTCCAGTGTGAAAGAAAGAGTAAAGCTGTGGGAATCGATTCAAAGAGATAATCGTTGAGAGGTCGTGAAATTATCATCCACCAGATCGTCCTTCGCATTCTCTTGGGATTGTTGTTGAACGTTCTCTTGAGCTATGCCTCTAACACTAATGAAATCAATTTGGCCAAGGACAATACCTCCAACCCAAATCCAATTGAGAATACCTCTGACACTAATGCTTTCAAATTGGTCATTGGAAATACCTCCAACACTATTCCAGTTGTGATTACCTGAGGGGATTTTCCTTCTGAAATTATTCTTGAACGACAAGATTCGTCGGCCTTCCTCTTCCTCAGCTGGAATCAAGTCTGCAAGATCCCTGAGAGGCTAACTGGAATGGTGAAACATGGGCATACCTTCGAATTTATCGTGATGTAGAAATACCTTGGTGCATGAATACAACCAACTTTGACCGAGCCCACGGATCAAGTGTCTTTCAGACATTGAGGTGACATGTACTGGATGATTTTCCTTGTTGGAGCTCATGATGATTGTCTTTTCACTTATCCTCACTGCAGGTGAAGAATTGGCTAGCCTGATGCAACAAGGTACTTTGCGCCATGGAGTCCCACAAAGGAGGATCGAAGGGTGGGCAATCCTTGCCATGAAATCGATTATGGCTCGTTTCCTACGATTTCCCACGAACCAGGTGATACGAGGTTACGACTCTTCCCTTTTTATGTTGTTTCCCATACTGCATGAGCCCTCCAGGTGTTGATCCGTGGGGATTATGGATCTAGGTGGAGATGAGGTGACAAGAGGATTAAACATTAGGGAGGTGTTGAGAATAGGACCCTCCCCTGAGTGTTCATATGACCAGGGGCCATGCCGATTGCTCGGTTTTCCTTAATGTCAACTTCTTCATTGTTTGTGCGGGGCATGTGGATGAAGTTTTCTTGAATTGGGGACATAAGCGATTTGATCCTCTCTATTATTCTCCGCAGCTTGGTATTCTTCGCAGTGGTCCCTGCTGCAACATGTCGAATTATATTTTCTGAGTCCCCTAATATTGTGATATTGTTGAGATTTCGTTCTTGAACTAAAAACACTCCTTGGTACATCGCGTAAGCCTATGCCATATTGTTGGTATTTATGCCCAGGTTCCAAAAGAAATCTAACATTCTTTTTCCTCTAGGGCTATACAACACCCCTCCTGCACCTGCCTCCCCTGGGTTGCCTTTTGATGCTCCATCAAAGCATAGGACATGTCCCACTTGGGATGTTAACCAAAGATTAAAATCCTGGTGAGATAATTGAAGCTGCCAGCATGATTTTTGTGGCGATTTTAGAGAGTGAATGGAAGTGAGATTGATTTTTTTCATCCACTTTTCTTCTTCTTCTTCCAAGTGGTTTTCTGTCATTACTTTGAATCTTCGAGAGGTGAGGTACTCTCCCATTTGTCATATCGCATGAGAAACTACTGTGGAGGGGAAGGTTAACTTATCTTTGAAGATAAGTTTATTCCTTGCCAGCCAAATTTTCCAACAGATGAATTTTATTGAAGACTTCCACATGCGGTGAAAGTTCGATTTTTTGGAGAAGGACCCTTTGTAGGCTTTGCTCCATTTTCCAATTAGGGTTATGCAATTTTTCGGCCAGGAAATTTGTTGTATTAATTCTGAGTAGACAATGTGCAAAACTTGTTTGGTGAAGTTTCAATTCAGGAAGAGATGTGTTGTGTTTTCAAAGTCTTGATTGCAAAGGGCGCATCTGAAAAGCCCCACAAAACCTCTTTTGAGCAGGTTCTCCCCTGTTAAAAGTTTATTGTGGGCTAATTGTCATCTTAAAATGTTGATCTTAGGTAGACTGTCTGCACTCTAGATCTCTTTCCAAATGGCTGATCTTTCTAGAAGGTCGGTGTTGGTTTGCTTTTCTCTTACTACCTTTCTTGGGCTAACCTAGGTTCAGGTATATCATGGTTTCCAGCAAAACCCCTTTAGAACTATCGTCCCCTATGGTAAACTAGAAGGCAACGCAGTGCACAGAGTGCATTGTGCAGTCTCACCCGAGATAGTTCTATTGGTGGATGCAACACTCAAGTGCTTGCAGCCTGGGAATGAGTGGAGATCTGAGATTAAACTCTGTGATATTCATTTGTTACTTTAACATTCAACTTATATTGAATACCTTTTCATTCTTATTCATGCATGTAAAATAACAGATCTAACTAGTCATTCACACATTTGTCTAACATCTAATCATTGATAGTAAAGGAAATACACAATATTCAATCACATAACACATGATCTATCATGGTTCACCCCTCCTGGGCTAAGTCTACAAAGATTTGGCTGCTCTGCTCTTTTATTATGGTGTTTCCAAAACTACAACACTACGCACATTACAACTTTCCATCAACATGCCGAGATCTACAACGAGGCAGACTAGATCACACTAGGCTCCTTAGCCTGTGATCTAACCCTCAAGATCTGCCCTATTTCTTCCCCCTATCTCAATAAATTACAAAACAGATCAGATTTACAGTCTTTCTATCTTCGAATGACATAGTAACAATTACCAACCAAAAATGAACCATATTCCAACCCCGATCTAGACCTCCTAGGTACCTACTTATACATTTTTTTGGCTTACCAACCATTACATATTCTTACCATAACCCTAACCCTATCATGGCTAGGTCTTCTTTCATGCGCGCCTCGCATGCTTTCCTCTTCTGCATGCACATCTATCTTGCATGTACTACTTTTCTTACATGCACGTTTTCCTTACACGCTTCTTTTCCTCCCAATTGGGCCTACGCCCAACATGCCCCCAACACTAACATCCTGACTTGTCCCGAGTCACTCCCTAACTCCAACATATGTCATTACTTGTGCCAGTGCTCCGTACATATATGCTATCCATTAGCAGAGTTCTTGAGCTTGGCTGCTTCTTGTCGACATGGCTTTGGCCACCTACATGGTGACTAGTGGTTGTAAGATCTCGCCCCCCTCCAAGCCTATATGTTTGAGGCGCACTTTCACCACGTTGATTTCCATGGCCAACTGAACCTGTCGTGATATCTTTTGTGCCTGCATCGCTTTTTCTTCTGCCTGAAGGTTCTTCATTTCTGCGATAGTATTGATCTTCTCTGGAAGTGACATTGTTCTATGTCACTTATTGCCATCTATCATTGTTGCATGCAATTTATATTTCTTTCCTTGTATCTCTTGTAGGCTCCCATTCTGTAATACCTGTGTCCATAGCTGGCCGCTCTTTTCCAACAATTCTGCCACTCTATGTATGTTCTGTGCAATGTTTTCTGTAGTTGTTGTCGCATCTTTCTCTCTTTGTGCTCAGATTGCAGGAGGAATCGTAGGTACTACGTGCTCCTCCAATTCCTTGATCTACTATTTATATTGTGTCAGGGCCTATGCTATTTTCCTCATCTTCTCTTTAGAAGATGCCTCTTCCGATTCTACGTTGTCGGGGGTGGATTGAAATACTCCAGTCATCTATTTCTCCATCTCTTCCACCTTTTGTTGTGCTATCTTTCTCTCCTGCCCTTCCTGGCTAAGTGTCTCCTTCAGTAAGGTGTTGTCTTCCTGCGCCAATTGTAAGTTTGTTGCATCCAACCTTGCTCTGGATTGAATCTCCTGCGTGACACTCACTTGTAATTTATACATTGCTTTGGTTGGAATCTTGGGCAATGCCAAGTCCAACCTCTCAATGTATTTCAAACGCCTATGTGCTATCTCCTCATCGACAAACGTCTCCAGTGTTATGATGAAATTAACACGAACGTCTCCGGTGTTATGCGGCGTGATGTGCATTGTCTCTCCAGTAGGTGCTTCTTCTCTAGTGGGCACTGGTTTCTCCTTTTGTTTCTGCTACACCCTGATCCTCAACTGCTCCAACACAGTTTTTACCTGTTTTACTTGCTCCAAAATTGAATCTCGGTGATTCTCTGTGTTTTCTCATACCTCCGACAACCTATCTTCCACTGTCATTTCTACCAACTCTACATCATCTGCTGTCAATGATGTTTCCATTGGTTTTCTGTGGGACTTTTCCTTCTTCATTGTTCCACTTGCTTACTCCCCTGGCATTTTCCTTTGGGCATCTGATGGCTCAGATACCTCTAGAATATGTGTATCCATGCCTGTATCCTGCCCAACTTCTTCTTCCATGGCTACCTCTTGTGCCTACGTCTGCACTTCTTCTGCACTCACCTGTCCTGTTGGTCCTCTTGGTGCCTGCTCTGTGCTCGGTGTACCCTATGTAGGACCATGCTGTGACTTCTTTTGTGTCGTGCTTTTCTTTCGAATTGAGCTACTTGCCCCCAATGTACCTATTGTTGTCTTATTTTTTGGGCTAGCGCCATTCCTTCCTATCTTCTATGTGGGGACTGTGCTACCCTGCATCTGGATTTGTATTGTTGGTGTTGCTCTTGGAATATCTGGCACTTTTCAGTCCTCAGGACACTCTTGGACCTCCATGTGGATGTCTTACATCGTCACGCAATACTTCAAATGCAACCACTCCTTATTTGGATCCATCTTTGCTTGTAGCCACATGTTGTGGCACGATGCCTGGAAGTTGGATATCTGTCAAAACTCCTGGACAATTTCTAGGGAGATCCTCCATGTATCCACCAAGTTGTTCTCGATCTCTATTAAGTACTGAGCGAACATGCTATTGTTGAATTTCTTTTCATTTGGATCTATTGTGCTTCGTAACGACGTGTATCGCATTGTGCCACATTTGTATGTCCTTGGCAGGAACATAGTGTGTGTAGGTTCTTGCCACCCCATAAGTGCAATGAGGATAAGTATCCACGAGTAGTGGAACTTAGAGCCCCAGTCTTGTGTGTCGTTGCAGTCTTCAAGGAATGAGTTCAGTAGATAAGAGGCCCATCTCATCGAGCTCCCCTTCATGCACTGCGCCACAACTACTACTACTCCCGTGGGCACTTATTCTTTTTGGCACTTGCACATTAATTTGCAACCAAGCAATCTTGTTGAAGATTGTGTTGTTGGATCATTGATGTCGTTGATCTTGATACCTCTGTTACCCCTTTATGTGCCATACTTTGCTTTGATCTCATCTGAGATGGCTTTCGCCTTAGTTTTGTCTTCTAGGTATTGTTCCATCTTGTCCCCATCTGCGGGTAGCCTTGTAATCGTTGCGATGAGGTCGATGTTGATAGGCATTGGCCTATCCATCCACAAGATTTCTTCGTGAACCCTTGATAAAAATTGTTTGACACATCCATTTATGTGTTTCCCATGCCCGAAGTGCGGTATGTCTAATAAGTTCATGATGTTGGTGTTGTACAGTTCCAAGATCCACTACGCAGGCTCCAACAGTGGCACACCTAATAGGCCTTCTCCTCTTCTCTCTAGGTAGCTCTGTGGTGCCAAATATGGGAAAATTATGGTGTTAGAGACATCATGGTCGGATTATTTAAGGCTATCGACTCCTCCTACCATGTTGTTTTCGATCTTCACTCCCTTGGGAATTTTTGGCATCACTATAGCCAATTTCGCCTGTACGCGTTGTATTCCCTACCCACTACTCTTTGCTCGCCCCTTCTTTTCCCTTGTGGAGATGATACCCCACCCTCTGGTATGACCTCTTGCTCTGTTTCATGCTCTGGTTCTGGCTCTAGGCCCTGCTGCATGGAACCCGTGGCTAGTTCTTCTTGCTGCGGCCCGTTTTCCCTGGACGCGGCGGATTCCGTTCGTTTAACGTCCTATTTCGGTTGCTCGAGCTCCTGTGCGAGTTCTTTCTCCTCTTCCACATGAAATGTGGTTTGCTCGTACTCCGATGTGTGGATTTCATCCACATCAAGCACCGTGGGCATCTCGTTTGTTCCGGTTTATGGTACTCGGGTGCTACTCTATGTGTTTCGTCTAGTTCTGCTCGGTGCTCCAACCCTCGGTGGTGACATGGCGAGGAAATTTGAACTACAGGCTTCCAATCGACAGATGGTAGCACAAATTCACACTTTATCGCTCTTCCACTTGGCTTTGCGTTCTTATCCTTAGAAAATAACACAATGGGTCGCTTCCCCCTCTTTTTCTGACTTTATAGCAGAATGAAGAAGTGACAGTTGTGCTGCACTGAAAGTTGTCACTTTTTTCACTTTTTGATGGGTTTCTTGCGTGTTGTACCTTTCTACCAGTTAAATTCTCTTCTGCACACAATGTTTTTGAACCTTGGTTTTCTTGTAGTGTGCTCTGTTCTACTAGTTCTATTCTATCAAGACCCTCCATGTGTGTCAATCTATTGTTTTATTTATTTTTATCCCCTTTTTATTTTATTTATTTATTTATTTTGGCTTTCCTTCTTTCTCTTCTTTTTATTTGTTTTTATCATTTTCTCTCCCCTACTTCTACTATAACACACTATATACATATCTTCTTACTGCGCGGTAACTTTCTAAGTACTAGGAGGTCGACTGTCCCTATATAGTTTCAGTCGACTCCCATTGATCATTCCTCTGAGTTTGGTACCTCCTAAATATTTCAATTGTACAAATCCCCCCTCTGTTACAATCTTCACTTAATATGGTCCCAAATAATGCATTCTGAATTTTCCTGGATGCTAAAGAAATTTAATGTCATATACGAAGACTAGGTCTCCCTCCTTGAAACTCTTCCTTTTAATATGTATGTCATGCCAAGCTTTGTCCCTTTCTTTCTATACTTCTTGGTGAAATCCTGCTAAAATCATATCTTCTTCCATCTCTATCAGTTGACTTAGTCTTTCTTGTATTGCGTCTCGTTCTATCATGTTGGTGATTATTTCTACGCATAGACTAGGTACCAAAAATTCTAATGACACCACTGCTTCTTGTCCATACACCAGCCTGAATGGTGTCTTTCCTCTCAACGTTTTTCATGTAGTTCAGTATTCCCATAATATTGTTGGTATCTTCAAATCCCAATCATCCCTGTTGACATTGCAAATCTTTGTCAAAGAATTCTCTAGGATCTTATTAAAGGCTTCCACTGTTCCATTTGCTTGAGGGTGATATGGTGTACTCTTTTGATGATAGACTTCAAATTACTCAGTCATAGCCTTGATAGTACTATTTATGAAATGAGTGCCTTGGTCACTCATTAAAATCCTTGGGCATCCAAATATAGTGATCACTTGTTCAAACATGAAGTGTGTTATCTCTATGCTATAATCTTTTACTGGTGCTACTTTTTCCCATCTCGTTAAGTACTCTGTCACAGTAATGATATACCTTGCTCCTGACCTCTTTGCTGGTGGGTTAATTCGTCCCACAAATTCTATTGCCCATTTATATTTGCAAGGTTACTTGTGGTCTTAGGGGCATCTCATCCCGTCTATTATATTTTCCAACCCTCTAACATACATCACATCTTTGGAAGTATTCCTTTGCATCTCCGTGAATGGTCGACCACCATAGTCCTGTGCACAATACCTTTTCCGCGATAGATTTTCCTGCATAATTTCCTCTAGGTATTCCCTCGTGAGCCTCTGCTAAAATCCCAGGCCTTTCATGTTCTAGTACACATCTTATCAATATGTTGTCTGTGCCCATATTGTATAAGTGTCCTGTAATTAATTGATAGTATGTAGCTCTGACTACCATATTTTTCTTCTTCGTAGTGTTGAATTCTTGTGGCACAGTCTCTGTACTCAAGTATTCAATTATGTCAACAAAATATTCATCAACTACTTGGACTGAAAATAATTGTGCATAAGGGAAGTTATCCTCTAAATTTGTAGGTTCCTCTCCATTGGTGATCCTCGATAGGTGATTGGGTCTTGCATTTAACTTCCCTGGTTTGACTATCACTTCAAAGTCAAATTCCTGAAACAATAGTAACCATCTATAGATTCTCCCCCCCAACAATGGCTTATTGACTAAGTACTTGAAGGCAGAATAATCTGTGAACATTTTAAAGTGTTTCCCAAGTAGGTAGTGTCTAAAATTTTGTAGTGCATATACCATTGCTAGGCCTTCTCTCTCTATAGTATTGTAGTTCTTCTCTAACTTTGATATTTTTTTGCTTGCAAATGGTATAGGATGGTCTAATTATCCTGCTCCTGGTTCTGCTAGAATAGCTCCAAGTGCTATGGATGATGCATCTACATGCACATGAAATGTCTTTTCCGAGTTTGGGAATACTAGAATAGGTGTTGTGACCATTTTTTATTTTATAGTGTCCAAACCTCACTGACAGTCCTCATTCCACTGGAATTTACTATCCTTCTTCAACAGTTTCTCCATCGGGGTAGTGATCTGTGCATACACTTTTATGAATTTCCTGTAGTAGCATGTGTGTCCCAGTGTTTCTCTCAACTGGCGTATTGATTTGGGTGGTGGTAACTTAACAATGATTGCAACCTTTGCAGGATCCACCAATAGCCCGTGTTTACAGATTATATGTCCCAACAATTTTCCAAAATGTGTCCCAAAGATGCACTTATTGATATTTAATGATATCTGACACTGCCTGCATTTTTCAAACACCATCCTTAACACCTCTACATGATCTTTTAACAGACTGTAGACTATCCATTCATCCAGATATACTTCTAAAAACTGATGGATGGATTCTTTGAAGACATCTATGACTACTCTTGAGAATATAGCTGGTGCATTCTTCGTCCCAAAAGACATGATTGTGTACTAGTAGTATCCCCATTCTGTGGAGAAATTGGTCGTGTACCTATCTTCTGGAGCTATCTTGATCTAATGGTAGCTTGAGAATCCATCTGTGAATGGGTATTCTTCCTGGCCTCCCACATTCTCTAATACGTCATCTGTGAAAAGGGAGGGAAAATGGTCATGTAGGCAAGCATCATTCAACTTTCTCAGATTGAAGCATATCCTTATGTCTCCTTACTTCTTCTCCTGGACTACCATAGGGCTTGTCCATTTTGATTCTTCTACTGGTTCTATGATTCCAACATCGAACATTCTGTCAATTTCTGCTTTTACTTTCTTCTTATATATTGGCTTCAATCTATATGATCGTTGCCTAACATATTTAGCCTCAGGTTTGAGAGGTATACTCATCTCTCCTAGATCTCCTACTATGCCTTTCATCTCTAAAAAGGTTGTCGGGAACAAGTCACTGTATTTGCGCAATAATTTTGTTATTCTTTCTACTACTTGTTTATCCCAGTAATATCCAATGCTGGCCATTTTTGGATTATCATTTATCTCAATATTTACTTTCTTCACCTTGATTGGCGCAACAAATAATACTGATGCAAAAGATGGTCTTTCAACCTCTCTTTCTCCTTCAAGTTATGTAATTTGAATGTTGTGTGGGTCATCTTCATCTGGTGCTTATTCCTGCACATGATAGCATGACATTAGTTCTTTCACTGTCTGTCTATTATGTTGTTGATACTCTGTTATAATTACAACCTCTGGTTCCTTAATAAATATCACCCCTCTGATTTGTTTGAGTGTTGAATCAATATTTGAGTTCTCATGTTCAAATGATAAAGTGACTATAAAATTTTGTTGTAATGTTGTCCATTCTGCAGTGCCTCTGTGTAGTTCCTGGTCTACATACCAGTTTTCTGGAATTCATTCTAGTGTATGAATGAAGTGATGAGGCCATTCTTTTGGTGGTGTCATTTTCCATAGTGTTCCGCTGGTGTCCCTTTTCCATCATATCTCTGTAGTTCATTGCTTCCCCGCTCTGCATCAAATCTAATGCACAGTAATCGCTTAAATTGGTATCAATAATTGATTGTCTCTTTGTGCGCACCCCACCATCTTGCAGGTGTTTCCTTGAGTGCTATGTCCAAAGCTAAGAGTCTTTGATTTTCTAACACTTCATATTCGTATCTTGTTAGGAATTCTTCTAAGTCATTCACCCCATGAAAACTGGGAGGTTCTCTTATCTCTGTACCTACTCATCTTACTGCACGGTCTATTATTTCGCACCTTCTTGTGGATACTTCATGTAATCTCTTATGCCAATTCTACGACCTTTCATCTGAGTTTGAAGTGCATGATGCGATGCTTCTCCAGCTGAGTACTCCATATACAGTTGGATTTACATAATATTCTTCTCACGCGATGGTTCTGTATAACTAGTTGATTTCCTCCAAGTCTAAGAAAGTAGGTTCTACAAACCTTTCTCCTTCTGATGGGTTTAGTGGCGCAATGAGTCTGTACTCTCCTGAATAGAATGTCATATTCTTTGTCTTCAAATTGATTGTGGCATGGTTATAAAACGCCCAATCCAAGCCAAGAAATGATAGATAAGGTGTTCTTCCATCTATCACTTCAAAATCGTCTTTAGTGCACACTCCATCCAGATCTACTGTCACACCCTTTAGCCTTCCAATTGGCAAAACCTTGTGTTGATTTGCTAGTTTCACCTGAACTGATGAATATCCTAATGTGGGATATCCCATACATTGCCATGTCTTCTTGGGTAACACATTTACTTCGAAGCCTAAATCCAGTAGAATATCCCCCATGTTGAAATCTCCAATGTTGGCATTTAGTCTGAACTCTCTACTTGTCATCCTCCTTGTATGCAAGTGATTAACTGTTTTCTTCTCTAGCTTTCCCTCTACGTCTGTGTTACATATTTCTAACATATTTTGTAATACTTTAAAAAATTATGGATCATTTAGTAGTTTAACATAGGATTGCAGAAAAGCCTTTATGGTACTTACTTGTCCTAGAGGTTGTGCTTCATTAGTGTGATCCAACGATGAAGGAATCTCGTATGTTTTTATGTCCCGAGTATGCTGCACAATTGATGTAGATGCAATGTCTGGGTTCAAGAATTCTTGTCTGGATTGCTTGAATAGCTCCCTTTCATTCTACGCATCAAAATGCTTCTGTGGTTTGACATTCTTCTTCACCCATTAGTGTTATGTTGGATTTGGTCTTACTGCATCATCTCCTGTTTTAGCTCCTCTGCGCATAACTATGTAGATATTTCTTCCATCCTCCCTTGCTTCGACAGAAATCCATTGAAGATTTTGATTGTTCTGATTCATCTTTTCCTGGATCTTCCCCAATAGTGTCAAACAAACTTCTGTGTCATGATCTGATGCGCGACAATACATACATGTCGCATTTGAAAGTGGAAATTCTCTTGCATAATGTCATGGTTGTTGACAGTTATGGCATACCACCGGTCCTCTGCCTCTTCCAAAGCCTCATCTACCTCTTCCTCCACCTCTGTAGCCAACTCGATCTCCTCACAGTGCATTGTACTAAGGCACCTGATTATACTGTGGATGTGTGGTATTGTACTATGGATGCACAGTGTTATATTGTTTCGACATAGTGCTATATGGGGTCGATACTTGGTTAAAATGTGGTGCAGCTTTCCTTGTCGTCATCTCTTCCTGCACCCTATAGGTGTCTGATGTTCTTTCCCTCATCAACTCCATTTTCCTACAATCTTTGTCATCATGGCCCACTGACTTGCAAAAGTTGCAATATTAACTCTTAGGCACCGTCTGATATTTCTGCATCATTGGACAATGATATGGATCATGCCCCTGTGTCTTACAGATATCACACCATAGTCCTCCTATGGGAAAAGGGTTTGGTAGTCCTGTTTCCATGTACTGCATGAATGTTAGGCACTCATTCTTTTGATGTACTTTTGTCCTACATGTGGTACACCAAACAACTTCTCTTTTGTCCTTACTCCTGTTCTGGTTCAATTGAAATGTTAAATTCTTTAGATCCTCCTTCATCTCTTCTATTGCTGGATTTGTCTTCTAATATTGGTTCTCTTCTAGTTGTAAGGATGCCTGCAGAGCCTCTACTCGAGTTTGAAACTTCTGTTGTCTCAAAGGGCATTTCAGGTGTGGTGGCAGGGAATTCATAAATATATGTCTATGTTGCATATCTTTCATGACATACTTCAACTTTCCATTCAATCGTTTGAATCTGATCTCTATCATCTCATTCATTCACTGATCCTCTGAGCTAGGCTTCTGGAATTCATTTATCAGCGGCTTCTTGATATCCACAATTGTTCTGGTTGTTCCCAGTGGACTATTTGTATCTAAGCTCTTGTACCAATCCAGTGCGTTGTATCTTAGTGTGATAGCTAACTGCACAAGTTTTGTATCCTAATTTTTGATCTCCTTTGCCTCCCAGATATTTTCACAGATGAACAAGTGCTTCTCAGGGTCCTCTAATGCCTCTCCCTTGAAATCTAGTAACCTGATGGTGGGATCATGTCTTGTCATCCTAAATGATGAACTACTACCTCCACGCAGTGTAGATCCTTGACTAATGCTTCCTGAACTGGATCCCCCAGTTGTTTCTCCCTATGTAGATGTACTTCCTATTGCGTTTCTTCCACATAAATTCAGTTATCTAAACAATGGTGTTATTTATGGTGTATTGGTCACACATGGGTTTATGGTTTCCACACTAACATTGATATGGATAAGAGTTCTACCTTTAGTTTCTTCCCTTGGACCTCTTGTCTTCCTTTCATATGTCATGCACATGATTTCCTTAATTTGATCCACAGGTCGGAGATCCTCTACCTCTTCTTCATCACTTTCCAAGGCTTCCCTCATGTCTATAGATCTATTCTTATTGTTCATGTTGTATTGGTAGAGTGCTCCATTGCACGTTTTTCCAGCTATTGCCATGATCTGCTTGATCTGGTCTTCCTCCATCATGATTGTATCCAATGCCTCCTCCTTCTTTCCTCTATGCATTTCTTCCTTCATTTCTCCGTCTCTTGTCAGTGCTTCCCCCCTTCCCTCATGCACGTAGGGAAGTTTAGTTGTTCGATGCCATTGTTATTACACCTTTGTTATATAGTAAAATCTTGATGGAAATATACAACGATCTGATATACCTACCTCTAGGTTCCTTCAAGAACTCTTGCTTTGTTGCGTTGTAAGAGTTCGCAGTATCTACTGCAAATTCTGTGATAAATCCTGCAAGGATGTCGTCTAACCATAAATCTACTGAACGTGTAAATTTATTATCAACTTGTTGTAACTACGTGATCTCCACAGAATTTCACTCTAGCAGTCTGATCTGATTTGTAGGGTGGTTATATTTCAATATCAATATCGACTCCTACAACACATGCGGGAAATCACAGAAAAATACTTCATGCAAGTCGTTGAATACGTACTTGTCCAAATATTTGCGCGGTGTTAACTTCAAGTTTCTATTATCTTTCTGCGCAAATTCCATCTCCTTTGTTTTTAATGGTAAAAGACTATCAAATTAGGATGTTTATCCAGATATTTCCTTATTAGAACATTGATTTTGTAACATCTCCAGGCCGTCATCCCACTGGCCGGACAAACGCTACTGTGTGGAACAACATCATTCTCATACTTAATTAATAACATGCATTTAAATCAAATTAAACACATTTAACTCAGAGTAAGCACAAGATTACTGCTAACATAAATAATCACTGGCATTAACAATAATTCATATGCACAACAGAATACATGATACATATAAGCATCACAGGCATGTAAAACATAATATTAAGCATAAGCTGATACTTATATTTGAAACTGTGCTAATTCCACCAACTACATGTAGGCCTTCCACAAACCTCCCAGCCTTAGACCATGCTACTCATCATGCTCAGTAGTGGGTCACCTCCGAGTTGGAACTAAGCTCCACCTAAGGCAAGGAATCCTAGTCTACGCTGAGGTTACAGGGAAAACTGCACAGAATAACCGGAAGGATTCTTCCCAAGATGCCTTCTTATGCCCACTACTAAAAGACTCACATTCCCCACATGCATGTTCCACCCGAGAGTATACACCTTCACAAGCACAGTCCATCGATGCTTCACCTCCCTCTCTGGGCCTCGACAACAGGCCAGATCAGGAATTCTCAGAGCTCTGAAGCTAGTGCTGGACTCTCTCTGGGAGAAAACCACTTCCCAGCAGATTCTCTCACCTGGAGGGAGTTGCTCATAGGCCTGCCAACTTGCTTCTTCTATCACGGGCCTGACAACCCGCTTCTTCAACACACCCTTCGACTCAATTCCAATCGGGTGAGGGAAACCACAACAACATCAAGCACTCAGTTGACGCCAGGATGACGACCCCAACAGAAAACGAGCATAGCCCCGCAAACGGCAATGACCAGACGCTAAAACATAGCATGCTCAGGTGATTATCCAGGTGTCAGGTTCTAAAGAAGACACAAATCAACTCATGGTTTACCGGTTACAGGATGCGTGACAAGAAATTATGCAGAGGTCAAGGAAGGAGACCAAACGCAGAGACCAGACGGAATTTACGGGAATACACCGGACAATCACAGAGGTCTCATGGTTTCGGTTTTCAGTGTTGTGTGTGATATGTCGAGCTCAGACGCAGAGGTCACATAGTTTAGACAACAAACGACATAATGGAGAATGAATCCACTCAGACACAACCATCCATGGAAAGAATGTGAAGCGAACCCCCAACACGGCTCATTTCCTGGGTTAAATTGGATGTGCCTGGGTCGACACATGTCTCCCATGAAGCTGCATGTGTTCCATCATCATGCGTTCCTTCCCATTTGGAAGTCACTCGTCCTTCCAAAAAACTTAGGATAAAACATCACATTTTAGATGGCTTTTGGAATAATATTAAAATATTATTCCCAAGGACTTAAGCCCCTAGGCTCAACACTTAGCCTCTCTTTCCAACCTTCTAGCCCCCCAATCCCTTACCCACTCTATGGAAGCTTAGTCCCCCATCACTCATTCATTGTGGTCAGTCTGCACGCAATGATGTTTATATTTTTATTAATGTTCTGCATGATTACATATACAAAAGCAGGCTCCTGTCCTTAACACTTAGGCTCTCCAGCCTAATAACACATAATCCCACCAACTTATATAAACTTGTCTCACCAGCCTATAAAACATAATTACAATTCATAATGCAAGCTTTATACTTCATAGACATTATTTACAACAGGGCTCGGCCTTGGGGACATTACAATCCCCTCCCCTTATTTGTGCACTGTCCTTAGTGCAACTTTCACACAACATCAACAGGATTTCCAAAATCTTCAAAATATGCATGTATTATGCCCTCATAGCATCCTCATGCTCCCATGTCACATCCTCAGGACCGTACCAGGTCCACTGGACCTTTACAAGCTTGATAGCTCGATTCCATAATTGTTTTATTTTCCTGTCCAATATGCGCACAGGATGCACTTGCAGGACACCTTGTTGCTCCACCTGAATCACATTCCAATTGATTACATGATTAGCCTCAGGTATATATATTTCTTAAGTAATGGAATATGAGACACATTATGTACAATCATGGATGTGGTAATGCAAGCATATATGCAATGTATATATATGTATATACAAACAATTTTAATAACATTATAACTGTATACAACATACACAACATACAATAAATAGAGAATTGTACTTATATTTTGATTGAAAAGACTTTCCACCCCTGAGCAGGGCTATGAATCCATCAGGGCAATGGCTTCCCAAGATAGCCATGGTCCACAATCCTTATCCACATGGTCTAGGCGAAGGTACCAGACCTCAGCAACACTCCAACCATTCAAATCTCAACAACACTCCAAGCAACGGTCTCTCATTCCCCACATGCATGTTCCACCCGGGAGTATACACCTTCACAAGCATAGTCCATCGGTGCTACACCTCCATTTCTTTAGGCTTCAGCAACAGGCTGGACCGGAAGTCTTAGATCACCGTGGCTCAAGGAGTTCCAACTGCCCTCAAAGGTTTCCAAGAAGCATCTTCCTGAGATACTCTTTGTAGTCAACATTTTAACTTTTATCAACATCATCTCATCTGCATCAACCACATGCAGTTATCATGAGAGGACATAAAAGAATTCATTTAGGAACTCCAATTAGTTCGAAAGGAAATTCAACTTTTATCCCCAAATCATGACATTCTATTTCATGATTCATCTTGGCTGTTGCCATATTATGAATGCAACCATCCTTGTGATTTTCCACAGGCACCAAACTGCATACAACTCTCCTGCAAGACTTCATCTTGCATACTTCCAATAAATTGTCAGTATTTTCTGTACATCATAATTCAACATGTACAACATCTTATGCAATGATCTTAGAATTTCCCTCACCTAGCAATTCAATCACAATTACCAAACAACTTGAACAAATAGAATGACTCGTCATTCTATGCATATGCATGTTCATAATTAACAACAGTAAGTTTATTATTTCAATTTTCTGAACACAAAATTTTATGTAGTCTCTATTCCTGTGACTACCTGGCTTGTAACTTTCCTGTTGCAATGTTTAACAGTTCTTGAAATGTTCTCAACTTCATGGGTTAGCAACATTTCAGCCATTAGTATAATTATTTCCATGCAATAATATATATGCATGTACTTACAAAACATATTCAACCATTGCAATTAGCATACAATTCTATCACTGATTATGCATGAGTGCAATTCTCAATGCATTCTTATTCAGTGAGCCTTGCATTGAATTACATAATGCTCTTTATCTCAGTCATGTATCTCACCATCCATGAGTTGGAATTTTGGCCAATGTGTTGCCACATTCTCCACACACTTCCTATTATCTTCCCAATTAATTGGATGCCTTCCTTTTCGACCCGAACACTACACCAAGAATATAATTTTGTGGTGATCATTAGTGTTAGCAAAAAGGTTGCAGCCCAAGTTTTATTTAAAAGTAGGAAGCTTTTAGTACCTGTGTGGCTCATAACCTTTCCATATCCATACCTTGCCATATCCAACTAGGTCTTGGTCTCATACATAACTAGGTTACTGACATTTATTCCTATAACCATTTTTTTTTTTTATCTTTATTCTTTGGTCATTACCCCATAACCAAATTAACATGACATTCTACTATGTCAGTGTGCGCATTCAGAAGCTAAAAATATTTGAATTAATATAGGCCTCCAACCTTTACCACATCTAGTGGTATGCATTCAATAATATAATCATGTGATTTTATAAAATGAATCTCGATGAGGAAATTCTTACCTAAATTTCCTTTCAACAATATGAAAAAAGAGTAATAAAACTCATACTTGCATGACTGCCATTAATAAATTTTATACTACCTAAAAGTCTGATAATAGTAGAAGCTTTCATGCTTCTTTTTTCAAATTTATAACCAACACTTCAGCTCTCTGTTGCTTCCTTCCTTATGCAACAACATCACCAACAATACTTGCAACATGCAAGCATTCTTTCCTTTGGCTGACCCAATCAAGACATAACCTACTTGCTACCACAAAAATTGCAACAACTTCTTTCTCCCTATAAAACGTTTCCTTGTTGATCCCATGAGTCTACAATTTTTCCCGAATTCCTAAATCTTCTTGTGATCTCAACTGTAATCACTATGCATGGTTATTCCTGCCCTGAGCACTTTCGACATAGTTCCCCCACCTCAGCGGGGTCTGCTGACCTCCTGGTCAATGGATCTTCAAATCTCGGAGCTGGAGCAGTTCTTTGAGTCCCTACTAGAATCTCCATGGAACAAATTCACAGGCCTTGCGCGAAAAATCACCCGCGAGAACTAGCGGCGGCACAAGTTTCTCCTACGTGGCCACCGACTATGACCACACGCCTATCCACAAGGCGTTTCAGGATTTCACCTACCAGGTGTTTCGATATGAGTCACCCTCGACTCTCTCTATCCCCGAAATCTGAAACAAGAGTCTAGCGCGTGCTAGCTCTTCCCTTAACTTCCACTGACGTGACTTCTAGCTATGACCTGGGGCCCCAACTTCCAAGTGCTATGGGACTTTACCCTTCACGAACTTTGAGGATTAGCTCTCCTCCTTTCTCCCAAGGTCCGAACTCCCGAACCTCGTTCACCTCAGATCAATGGTTCACAACTTTCCAGGTTCGACGGTCCAAATCAATTCCTCGTGAATCGACAATTCGCGTTTCAGGGTTTTGAAAAGAAGTTCCCCTCTTTTCTTCCGATCTCTAGTTTTTTGAAATCTATGTGAGTCAGATCCAACGACTCACAGCTCCTCGTAATCCAGCTGTGTGGATCCTTTCTCGTGAATCGAGACTTTACGGTTCGCGAAATCAGAAAACATTTGTGTTCCCCTTTCTAACATCCGACTTCATGAAATTCAAGTGCGTCAAATCAACGACTCACACTTGCCATGATTCAATGGTTTATATCTCTCCTCGCGAATCAGATGTTCGCGTTTTGGGATTTTCAAGAGCAACTTCCTCCATTCTCCAAACTCCTGATTTTCGATTTCCCGATGAAAAGAATCAGTGGTTCGATCTTCCTTGAGATCGGCGGTTCGCTACCTCTCTTGAGTTTTTGAGTTTTGAATGACTCTCAACGTTATCCTCCTCATAGTTTATTTTGATCTAATGACGCACGACTATCGACGCTCCTTCCTCCAAGGATTCCTACTGTTCGTTCAGGTTCTCAATGACTTCTTGCCAAATATCTTGGCGTCAATTATTGTGGACTTGACTTCCTCCCTAACTTGAAGGATTTTGAATATTTCGAAGGCTTCGATGGTGTTTTCCTTCCCGATCTTCGGTTAATGAAATTTTAACTTCACCTTGCCACACACTTGCGCTCTACATGCGAACTTGCACTGTTTCTCCCTGAACTTTTAACTTACTTAGTCTCAAAGGGACTCGGCCCTTCTGTGTTTTCGAAAAGAATTTCTAGTGCCCTCCTGGCACACTCTACACTCGTCTCCTTGAGTCTTTTGAACTTAAAAAAAGTTCCCTCTATACGCACTCCTTGCGCTTGATATGCACACTCTACATAAAAAAGTTCTACGCTATCTCTTCTGAGGTTCGTTTTCTGAAATGGAAGCATTCTATATCTCTTCCATTTCTTTGCACTCCATGGCAATTCTAACCAGTTTTGGCACTCGTCAACCTTCTGCAATCACAACGTGTAGACAACCAAAATTTGTCAGGTTGTCATTCTTAACAAATTCCACACATTGAAAACTATTCCAATTTAAAAAAACACTTCGACTTCACAAATTTTCCGAGCTATGCTCGGCTCTGTAACTTTCGAACGATAGCCCCCTCTTTCTTAGTCCCTAACCCATGCGATCACAAGTCGTGACCAAACGCTAGACCACTAGGTGCTACCCAGATTTTCGACCTTCAAAAAGTTTTAAGGCACACAAAACTATCTCCCAGAGTTCTGATTACTGAATTCATGAAATCAGGTGGATCAATGATCCACGTTTACTCATCCTCCAAAGGCTGAAATCCACTGTGGTCTTTCCGTCATCAATTTTTTTGGGATTTCGGGACTTAGATTTTTGGGGTTTCAGTCTTGTAGACTCCCACACCCGCTTCCCTCTCCAACTCCCGAATTCCAAACTGCCAACCTTTCTAGCCTGCGGGCCCATAGCATAGCTGTCACCAACCACAGTGGTAACACATGGTGTCCTTAAGAAGGTCCACCTCACTCCCAACAATGTCATAGGGACCCACTACTTTCACTTTTCGTTTTAGAGTTTCGGGCATCATGATTTCGTGCATCTACACATCTCAAACTTTTGTTTGCCGAAATTCTGAAATTGCTGTTTATTAATCTACTTGATCCAATGGTCAAGTTCCTCTCCTACGATCTATGATGTAGATCGTTTCGGGATTTTGGGGTTTCAATAACCGGGAGTTCACGATGCAACAACTCCAAATCTCTTGTCACTTCAATCCCCGAATTCTGATATGGAGATTCATGTATGAGATCAATGGCTGTGAGCCTCCCCTGATCTGACGGTCCAGATCTCTCCTATGCTTACACCTATCAAAGCTCTTCAACCCTAACTTCCTCACTAGGTGGTTGGATCCAATGGCTCATGAGATTTCAGCACTTCTTCTTGGAAGTGCTCCACCATTTGATTCTACCCTTGTTAATCCCTTTTGCGATTCAGGACTTGGAGTGACCAAGAATTTGGCTTGCGCTCCAAGTTCAAAATCCCTGAATTCACGAAATGATCCAACGGTCCTGATTCCCCACAATATGACGACTCATATTTCATCGACATTTTGCATATCAGGATTTCGTGTGTCACGAGGTCGAAATATTTTCCACCTTCATCCTCCCTATTCCCGAAATGTCGATTTCTTCCTGGACAATTAACAATCCAGTTCTCTCTTTAGATCGACGGTTGTGATCCAATTGTGAATTCGCGTTTCGTGAATTATCACAAACTCACCCTTAGACCATTTCAAGTCATGAGTCAACGAAAGGTTGATCTCTCTCCACGCGTCCTTTCCGATGGACGGTCCTGACGAATTCAGGATTTCACGTATCGCGATTTCCACACTCCTGTACAACTCCAAAGGGTTTTAAACCTTGTGCACATTCTCCAGATCTGACGGTTGTGAGGGTTCTCGTTTCCTCCCAAACATATCCCATGGCTCCAACACTTATGGTGTGGAGTTCTCTCTCTCCCTGTGGCCATATACCACACCGGCTACAATTTAATCTGTCGCTACTCCTCCTGAGCTTCTTAACACAACCAAGTAACTCCTTGGTTCTCAGATACATTCTGAGGTCTGAAATTAGTCCTCCAGACACCATTTCCTTCTCAAAACCTCAGTCCAAAGACCACTTATCCAGCCCATCCAGGCTCAACGTTGAAACTAGGCTCTGATACAAAACTATAACGTCCCCGGTCCATCATCCCACTAGCCGGGAAAACGCTACTGTGCGGAACAACATCATTCTCATACTTAATTAATAACATGCATTTAAATCAAATTAAACACATTTAACTCAGAGTAAGCACAAGATTACTGCTAACATAAATAATCCCTGGCATTAACAATAATTCATATGCCCAACATAATACATGATACATATAAGCATCATAGACATGCAAAACATAATATTAAGCATAAGATGATACTTATCTTTGAAACCGTGGTAATTCCACCAACTATGTGCAGGCCTTCCACGAACCTCCCAACCTTAGACCATGCTACTCATCATGCTCAGCAGTGGGTCACCCCCGAGTTGGGACTAAGCTCCACCAAGGCAAGGAATCCTAGTCTAGGCTGAGGTTACAGGGAAAACTACACAAAATAACCGGAAGGATTCTTCCCAGGATGCCTTCTTACGCCCACTACTAATAGACTCTCATTCCCCACATGCCTGTTCCACCCGAGAGTATACACATTCATAAGCATAGTCCATCGATGCTTCACCTCCCTCTCTGGGCCTCAACAATAGGTCGGATCAGGAATTCTCAAAGCTTTGAAGCTGGTGTTGGACTCTCTCTGGGAGAAAACCACTTCCCAGCAGATTCTCTCACTTGGAGGGAGTTTCTCACAGGCTTGATAACCTGCTTCTTCTACCACGGTCTTGACAACTCGCTTCTGTAGCACACCCTTCGACTCAATTCCAACCGGGTGAGGGAAACCACAACAACATCAAGCACTCAATTGACACCAGGATGACGACCACAACAAAAAACGGGCATAGTCCCGCAAACGACAACGAACAGACACTAAAACACAGCACGCTCAGGCGATTATCCAGGTGTCGGGTTCTGCAAAAGACACAAATCGGCTCACGGTTTACCGGTGACAGGATGCGTGACAGGGAATTATGCATAGGTCGAGGATGGAGGCCAAACGCAGAGACCGGACATAATTTACGGGAATACACCGGACAATCAAAGAGGTCTCATGGTTTCGGTTTTCATTGTTGTGTGTGATATGCCGAGCTCAGACGCAGAGGTCACACAATTTAGACAACGAACGACAGAATGGAGAACGAACCCACTCAGACACAACCGTCTGCGGAAATAATGGGAAGTGAACCCCCAACACAACTCATTTTTTGGGTTAAATCGCATGTGCCTGGGTCAACACATGTCGCCCATGAAGCTGCATGTGTTCCATCAGCATGCGTTCCTTCCCATTTGGAATTCACTCGTCCTTCCAAAGAACTTAGGATAAAACATCACATTTCACATGGCTTTTGGAATAATATTAAAATATTATTCCCAAGGACTTAAGCCCCGAGGCTTAGCCCCTAGGCTCAACACTTAGCCTCTCTTTCCAACCTTCCAGCCCCCCAATACCTTACCCACTCTTTGGAAGGTTAGTCCCCCATCACTCATTCATCATGGTCAGTTTGCACGTAGTGGTGCTTATATTTTTATTAATGTTCTGCATGATTACATATACAAAAGCAGGTCCCGGCCTTAACACTTAGGCTCTCCAACCTAATAACACATAAGCCCACCAACTTATATAAACTTGGCTCACCAGCCTATAAAACATAATTACAATTCATAATGCAAGCTTTATACTTCATAGACATGATTTACAACAGGGCTCGGCCTTGGGGACATTACAGATTTCCATGTAGGGTTTAAATACTTAGAATTATTTTTAAAACCTGATGATTATAGGATAAATGACTGGAGATGGATCATAGGGAAAATAGGGAGAAGAATATCAAATTGGTGCAACATATGGTTATCTAGAGGTGAGAAACTAAAACTAGTAAAATATATACTGGAAGTAGTTCAAATTTAGTGGCACTCTTTGGTTGATATTCCCCGGGAGGTTTGGAAAATTTTAGGAAATTAATCTTAGGTTTATTTGGTTTAGGAATAAGGGAAAATATGGAATCCCTCTAGTTAAGTAGCAGGTCATAGATAAAACTAAGGATTTGGATCGTTGGGGCCTTAAGACCATACACAAATATGGGAAGGCTTTAGTGGATAAGGACCTATGGAGACTTACATTATCAAAGGATGGGTTTTTGAATCAAGCTATCATTCAGAAATATATAGATCCTTCATCGATGGAAGAGTGGATTAGAATCCCAAGGAAGGATATTCATAATGTTTCTATCATATGGAAAGCAATTGTCCTATCCTTCCCTCTGGTAGGAATGCTTTTGGTTTGGGGGGTGGTAAATGATGAAAATGTTTGGGTAGGATTTGACCCATGGGTAGGGAGTGGTGATTCCTTGATATGGTCAAATAAATTGAATGAAACTCTCCAATAAAGGGGGATTTATACTCTAGTGCATGCATATTTTCCAAAACTAACTACAATATGGCAATAAGAATGGAAATCTAGAGTGCATTTTGAATTATAAGGCCAAGAACCTAAGCATAGGAAGGCTTATATCGATAAGCTAAAGGTAAGTTATGTATGCATCAGAGAGAAAACAGGAGAGTTAGTTTTGGTCTAAGAACCCAACCTTCGGAGGGATATTATCCTAAGATGGGGTAGAAAGCTATATTTGTTAATAATACTCAAGCATAGGTCCAATGGTGGTAGAAACCTTTGTGGAAGATAAGATCATCACCGATTGACAAATTGGGAGCTTCGAGATACTTTGATGGTGAAAGCCAAGGTACTCCTCTTGTATGTGGTGTTAGGGGCATAAGATTTCTCTTAAATTCACAGTTTATAAGGTTTAATGTAAGTCTAGGGAATAGCTATGTTAAATTGTTAGCCTTGAAATTGATTATAAAACTATTAATTAGAAAAGGTGTGAAAAAACTTTACTTTTGGAAATTCAACAATTGTAATTAATTGTGAAATGAGAAAATCAAAATGAGAAATCAACTTTGAAGTCCCATCTTTGAAGAAGTAAAAAGACCGGATTCTAATTTTAATTTAATTAATCTTTCTCCTGTTTGCTCAATATTGAGGTAGATTATCTCTCAAAGAAAGACCCCTTTTTTTATGTTATCACTTGGATAGTCTCAAAGTCACTAGATAGAACTCAATATTGAGGTAGATTCTCTCAAAGAAAGACCTTTTTTTTTATGTGATCGTTTAGATGGTCTCAAAGTCACTGTGGAGGAATTGTTTCCGAAACAATGTGCTTAGTTTTTCTCCTTTGAGCAAGCTAAACTTTTGCTTCATTAAATCTCCACTATTTTCTTCTTTTTTATTTCCAATAATGAAACCAAACTTTTAAAAGATCATGGTCTTATTGAACTTCACTAATTTGTAAGGTAATGTTTTTATCCTATTTCCAATGATTTTTAGTACATCTATGGATTGGTGTTTAAAAAAAATATTTTTTTAGATTGTGATTCTAACTTATATGACAAGTACATAGTCATTCTTTAAATATACTTAATTTTTATTTGAATATTTGGAAGTCATTTATATTGAATGTTAAGACATCAAATTATATCTTTTTAGTGTTAGGAATAATGCTTACTTTAGATATGGTTATGATTTGTTTAGAATTTGTTGTGGTTTTAAAGTTTTAGGAATAATGCTTACTTTAGATACGGTTATGATTTGTTAAGAATTTGTTGTGGTTGTTGAGAGTTTCTCCCAATCATTGTGTCCAAATTTAGAATAAATTGGATCAACAAAAATTTTTATAATTATTATTTATATTATATTAAAATTTATAATTATATTAATATTGTGTGAATTCATAATGAAAAACAAGTTTTGTGTGTATAAGAATTTTCCATTTTGATATCAGAGCGAGTGTTGTGGGCCTATCTCCCTTACGGAGAACCTAGGTAGATGAGAGTTGTAGTGTCCCCAAGATCGAGCCCTTTGTAAGTCTGATGTATGAAATGAATTGTAAATATGTGTTATAGGTTGGTGAGCCAAGTTTGTATAAGTCGATGGGATTATGTGATTGTTAGGCCAGAGAGCCTAAGGGTTGGAGGCCAAGGGCCTGATTTTGTACCTGTATGTATGAAACACATCAATAAAATATAAACATTTCCGTGTGCAGACCAACCACGATGAATGAGTGATGGGGGACTGAGCTTCCACAGAGTGGGCAAGGAATTAGGGGTTGGAAGGTGGGAAAAGTGGCTAAGTGTTGAACCTAGGGGCTTAAGACTTGGGAATAATATTTTATTATTATTCCAAAGAACATGTACATTTTATGTTTTTTATCCCAAGTTCCTGGCAAGGGGAAAACGTGCAAAGGGGATGCATGCTGATGGAGTGCATGCAACTCCAAGGGTGATAAGTGTCAACCCTGGTGCATGCGAATAAAACGACCAAGATGAGCTGTGAGAGGGGTTCCTCCTCCATTCGACTCCCGACTATCTGAGGTGAATTGGTCTGGCCTCCGCAGAGAAACCCTCGTGCATCTGTTGAACCAAAAGGCGTGTATCTGTGTTCGTTCTGGGATAACCGGTACATCCTCTGTCTGAACAGTTCGAACCTATGTTGACCCCTGTGGGAATTGCTTGTCACACAATCCCGAAAACCATCACTGTGAGATCCTACCATCATTGTTGAGCTTGTTTGGGAATCCCATGTCTGTATTCCCGGTTGGCTGTGGTGGCCACGCAGAGCTGGACTGCGCGTGGCTTGCTGGCCAGTGCAAGTTGTGATTGAGCCTGTGTATGACCTCTCTCCAGGTGAGGGAGGTGACTGTTGTTGGAAGAGGCAAGTTGTCAGGCCTGTGACCAACGCTTTCCAGGTGAGATAGTTTGTTGGGAAGTGGTTTCTTCCAGAGAGTGTCTAGAGCCAGCTTCGGGCTCTGAGACTTCCTGATCCGACCTGTTGTTGAGACCCAGAGAGGGAGGTGTAGCACCGATGGACTGTGCTTGTGAAGGTGTATACTCCCAGGTGGAATAGGCATGTGGGGAATGAGAGTCTGGAAGTAGTGGGCGTAAGATGGCATCCTGGGAAGAATCCTTCCAGTCTTTCTATGTTGTTTTCTTTGTAACCTCAGCCTAGCCTAGGATTCCTTGCCTTAGGGTGGAGCTTAGTCCCAGCTCGGGGGTGACCCACTACTGAGCTGACGAGCAGTGTGGTCTAAGGTTGGGAGGTTCATGGAAGACCTACATGTGGTTGGTAGAATCGCCAAGGTTTTCAAAGATAAGTATTAGAAGATGTTTTATTCATAATTCTGCATCTCTGTGTAATTATAACTATCATGTATTCTGCTGTGCATATCAATTTAATGTTAATTCTATTGATTGTATATTATAGCAGTAAATAATATGTTTACTCTGAGCTCAAATGTATTTCTTTCTTAAATGCATGTGGATTATATAATGCCTGTATGAGCTATGTAAAAGAGCATTACAATTTGGTATCAGAGCTAAGTAAATCGTCTGAGTAGTGACATGGCCCCGCCTATTGAAGGCTGGGATGTTACAATATGGTATCAGAGCGATTAAGCCTTGGTAACAGAAAAAGTAGTGTTATAGTATGGTATCAGAGCCAAGGTTTCGACACTGAGCCTAGATGGGCCAGTTGAGTGGTCTTTAGACCGAGGGTGTGAGGATAAATTGTATCTGGAGGACCAATTCTGGACCCTGGAATGATCCAGAGTGTCAAGGAGTTACTTGACCATGCTTACAAGCTCAGGAGGTATAGTGGTGTTGTGAAACCGCAGTCGGTGTGGTCTATGGCCACAGGGAGAGAGGACTCCACACCAGAAGTGTTGGAGCCTTAGGATCTGTTTGGGAGGGAAGGAGAACCCTCGTGACCGTTGGATCTAGAAAGTGTTAGGATTTAAAAACCCTTTGAAGTTGCACAAGAGTGTGGGAATCGCGATACGCGAACTCCCGAAAACTCGAGAAGATCTATGCTATAGATCTGGGAGGAAGGCTCGACTGTTAGATCTGGCAGAGTCGTGCTCGAGCTAGTCATGAAAACCTTTCAGATTTCACGAAGTCGGGAGATGGGAAGTGAGGAAGGTGAACACCTCCGAAACTTGAAACCCGAAATCCCGAAATGATCTACACCGTAGATCGTAGGAGGGGAGTTGACCGTCCGATTCAGTGGAGGAATAAACCGTAATTTCAGGATTTCGGCAAATGGAAGTTTGAGATATGGGATACACGGACTCTCGATGCCCGAAACCCTGAAACGCCAAAAATATCTGCGCCGTAGATCTGAGAGGGGACCTAACCGTTGGGTTTTTGCTTGGAATGGATGTGGGTGCATGGATGTGTACCACGTGCTAGAGAATTGAAAAGACAGGCGAGACGGGTGGGACTCGAAGACGTCATCGATGGAGAAGTGGATCTTCCAGAACGTGCCACATGCCACTGCGGTTAAGGGCGACAGTTGTGTTGCATGCCCGAAGAATAAAGTAAATCGAAATTTCAGATTTCAGGGATTGTGGTCACAAGGTGTTGGAAGTCACTGCATAGTGAACTCCCGGGTATCGAGAACTTGAAGTCCCAAAACCCCAAAATCCTGAAGTCCCGAAATTTTCGAAGGACATAAGAACTGTCGAGGATTTAATTGTTGGATCCTCGTGGACAAAAACCCCAAAAAAAATGAAGTCTCGAAAATTGCAGAGCCGACAGAGCTCAGAAAACCTTGTGAAGTCAAATGTTTCTCACTCATGTTGGTTTATGATTATTGTGATTTTATTAAAAGCTTAAGGACTGACAAACTTCGGATTGATTGCACATTGTGTGTGCATATTTCAACGAGTGTCAAGACACCAATTAATCGATGTCGAGTACAGAAATGGAAGAGGTGTGAATTGTCTCCATTTCATAAGACGAAAGAGAAGGAAGAGATGTCAACCTAGGAGTCGAAGGATCGAACTCCAATGGGAATGGAAGAGAATTAGACAAGGAAGGGAACATAATGAAAATCATTGAAGGATTGCAAAGAGATGCCCAGGCACGCCGAGCTGATAGCCGAAAGCTCATGAAAGCCAGGGATCGACAGGGTGAATTCAACTTAAAAATGTTGAAGAGCCTGGAAAGAATAAAAAAGAAACTGGAAAAAGAGAGTGACACCAACAGATCAAGAAGTGTCAGAACCCCTGAGAGGAGAAGAAGATCGAGGAGTGGTAGCATACATTACTGTCTCTCCCCGAAGCATTCTGGTAGGGAAACACACAGTAGTTCAAGCCCGTCCCCTACCAGAAAACACCAAAAATCTGGAAAGGATGAATTGAAATGGGAGATGAACAAGATCAAGCCTCCAACGTTTGATGGAGAACATAAGAAGGAGGAAGATGCCGAGACATGGTTTCTTGGCATGAAGAAATATTTCCAACTGTAGAACTACTCCGCTCATGCAGAAGGAAGAATTGCGATGTACCAGCTAAAAGGAAAAGCATCCATGTGGTGGGATCAATTTGTACAAGTGCAACACATCAGAGAGAAAGACATCACTTGGAAGGAGTTTAAGAAGTATTTCGAGAAGAAATACCCGACCAAAAGATACTATGATAGAAAGATGAAGGAGTTCTTCAAACTCAAGCTAGATAGCATGACCATTGATGAGTACGAACAAAGTTTCGTGGAACTGCTGAAGTATGTTCCATTCATCAAAGACGAGATTGTCAAGAATCAGAGGTATCTGAGTGGACTGCCACCTTCCATCAGTGATAAGATTTAGTATGATGATCCTAAGACTATGGAAGAAACAATAAGAAGGGCGAAATGCTTGTATGAACAAAAAAGAGAAAGGCCTATCCTTCATAAGGCTTGGGATGACCAGAAGAGGTTTAAGAAGGAATAGAGGCAGAAGGGAAACAAACCTCCCTTTTTCAAAAATAATCTTCAAGGACATCCATCGTTTAGAGAGCCAAGAATGGCTGAAGTGGGAGGAAAAAGGTAGAGACAGACGCCCATTCAATGTTGGGGCTATAAAAGGGACCACAAATACATAGATTGTCCCCATAAAAATGGCAAAGCAAGAGCTGTCCATATTGTTCAACAATCTGAAACAGTGGAGGACATGGGCAGTAGGATGCCAAGGATCTACGCATCCCTAGACAACAAGCAAGCAGAATTTCAATCGCACATGATTGAAGTGGAAGGTATGATTAACAACCAACCACTTATTATTTTAATTGATTCAGGGGCTAGCCATAGTTATGTAGATCCTATGGTGGTGGAAAGTTTGCGTTTAACAAGAAGCAAACATGAAAAGTCTTGGCTAGTGCAGTTGGCCACAGGAACCAAAAGGAAGGTCACTGAATTGGTTAAGTCTTGTTCAATGGACATGGGTGGATTGAACATTAAGGATGAATTGAATATTCTACCTTTAGGCTCTTACGACTGCTTAATTGGAATGGACTGGTTGGACCAACACCATGCCCTTTTGGACTTTCGTAACAAGAATTTCACATGCCTGAATGAAGAAGGAAATCAGGTAACAGTCCAAGGAATTCCCAGAGCCATGGTTGTTAGAGAAATCTCAGCCATGCAATTGAAGAAGTGTTACAGGAAAGACTGTCAATTATTTGCAGCTCGTGTGGAAGAAGTATCCAGAGATGCAGTCTCAAAGATTGGAGACCATGAAGTAATCACAGAGTTCAAGGACGTATTTCAGGAGGTACCTGGACTACCTCCGAAGAGAGACATCGATTTTTCTATAAATTTGATGCCAGGAGCAACTCCAATTTCAAAAGCTCCTTATAGAATGAGTACGCCAGAGCTGAAAGAGTTGCAATTGTAGCTTGAAGAGCTTCTAAAGAAGGGGTATATTCACCCCAGTGTGTCACCTTGGGGTGCCCTGGTCATGTTCGTGAGGAATAAGGATGGGACGTTGAGGCTGTGCATTGATTTCCAGCAGTTGAATAAGGTAACTGTCAAGAACAAGTATCCTCTGCCGAGGATCGATGATCTTTTCGATCAGTTGAAGGGTGAGAAAACATTTTCAAAGATAGATCTCCGATCAGGATATCACCAGGTGAGAATAAAGGATGAGGAAATCAACAAGACCGCCTTTAGAACAAGGTACAGTCATTATGAGTTCACGGTGGTGTCGTTTGGATTGTCAAACACACCTGTTGTTTTCATGTGCTTAATGAATGGTGTATTCAGGGACTATTTAGACAAGTTTTTCATAGTCTTCCTGGACGACATCTTGGTGTATTCCAAGTCAGAGGAAGAGCATGAGAAACACCTAAGAATGGTGCTGCAAGTGTTGAGAGAACACCAGCTGTATGTCAAGCTGAGAAAATGCTCATTTTATCAAAGGAAGATCCATTAGTTGGGACATATTATTTTAGAAGAGGGGATCGTTGTAGATCCTGAAAAGGTTGAGGCCATCCGAGAATGTTCAGCGCTAAGGAATGTGGCAAAAGTTAGATATTTTATGGGTCTGGCAGGCTATTACAGAAGGTTTATAGCAGGGTTCTCAAAGTTAGCTCACCCTATTACTTCCTTGCAAAGGAAGGAGAATAAGTTTCAGTGGATTGAAGAGTGTGAGAGCAGTTTCCAACAATTGAAGCAGTTGTTAACCAACGCTCCAGTCCTGAAGATTGCAGATCCAAATATGGATTTCGTGGTGTGCACAGATGTGTGTAAGGAGGGACTGGGAGGTGTTCTCAGCCAAGAGGGATTTGTAATCTGTTATGAGTCTCGAAAGCTGAAAGAGCATGAAAGGAATTATGCCACTCACGATTTAGAGTTGGCAGAAATCGTCAACGCATTGAGGAAATGGAGACATTACCTCATGGGAAGGAGATTCAAATTGAGAGCAGACCACAACGGTCTGAAGTATTTATGTGATCAGTCAACTTTAAATGCTAGGCAAACTAGATGGCTGGAGTTTCTGTGTGAATATGACTTTGATATCAAGCATATCAAAGGGAAAGAAAATAAGTTGGTTGATGCACTCAGTAGAAAAGTGCACGAATTACATGCTACAACCATTAGCATGTACAGGACTGAGATTAAGGATAGAATTTTGGAAGCTGCAAATGTTGATTTGCAGTACAGAGGTCTGGTAGTAAAGCTACAACAGCGTGAGAGACAACAGACCCATGGAAGTTACACCTTGGGAACTGATGGCTTACTTCTGTATAAAAACAGAGTTTATGTACCCTATGTTCGAGAATTGAAGCTGGCAATTCTAAAAGAAATGAATAACGTGGCTTATGCTGGACATCTTGGATATCAGAAGACTGTGGAAGCAGTCAAAAGCCATTACTTTTGGCCGGTTCTAAATAAATAAATCACTAAATACATCGCCAAATGTATGGAGTGCCAGAAAGTTAAGGCTAAGCATAGGCACCCAGCAGGGTTGTTGCAGCCTTTACCCATTCCTGAGTGGAAATGAGAAGTAGTGACATGGATTTTATCACAGGATTGCCCAGAAAAAGCAAGCAGCATGATTCAATCATGGTGGTGGTGGACAAGCTTACAAAAGTTGCCCATTTTATTCCACTGAAAACCACTCACAGGGAAGCAGATGTTACTGATATATTCTTAAAAGAAGTGGCACGCTTGCACATAATTCCTAAGACAATTGTGTCTAATAGGGACCCAAAATTCACCTCGAATTTCTGGAAAGGACTTTTTAAGGGATTTAGAATGAATCTGAACATTAGTATAGCGTATCATCCCGAGTCTGATGGTCAGACACAAAGAGTGAACAGAGTAATAGAAGACATACTGAGAATGTATGTGATGGATAAACCATCAAGGTGGGAAGACTACCTGCATTTGGTAGAATTCGCCTACAATAATGGGTATCATACATCGTTGAAGATGAGCCCATTCGAAGCACTTTATGGAAGAGAGTGCAACACTCTAGTGAGTTGGGATAATCTAGCTAACAGAGCAGTAGTTGGGCCTAAAATGCTCAAAGAGATGGAAGACCAAATGATAAGAATTAAACAGAATCTAAAAGTTACGTTGATAGTAACAAAACCCACAGAGAATTCAAAGTGGGTGACCATGTTTTCCTGAAAGTGAAAACTAACAGGAGTTCCCTGAAGTTGGGAAGTTGCGCCAAGTTGGCAGAAAGATTTTGTGGGCCGCTTGAAATCCTGGAACGGATTGGGCCAGTTGCATACATGCTTGCATTACCTGCATCTATGACTGTACATAATGTGTTTCATGTTTCACTGCTTAAGAAATATATACTTGATGCTAATCATGTTATCGATTGGAATGTGATTCAGGTGGAACCAGAAGGTGTCCTGCAAGTGCATCCTGTGCGCATATTGGACAGGAAAAGAAAATAGCTTAAGAATCGAGCTATAGAGCTTGTAAAGGTCCAATGGACCTGGTACAGTCCTGAGGACGCAACATGGGAGCATGCAGATTCTATGTGGGCAGAGTACTGACATCTTTTTGAAAATTTTGAAAAGATTGCAAAGACAGTGTAAGGTTGCACTGAGGACAGTGCAGAAATAAAGGGAGGGGGATTGTAGTGTCCCCAAGATCGAGCCCTTTATAAGTATGATGTATGAAATGAATTGTAAATATGTGTTATAGGCTGGTGAGCCAAGTTTGTATAAGCCGATGGGCTTATGTGATTGTTAGGCCAGAGAGCCTAAGGGTTGAAGGCCAAGGGCCTGATTTTGTACCTGTATGTATGCAACACATTAATAAAATATAAACACCGTCACATGCAGATCGACCACAATGAATGAGTGATGGGGGACTGAGCTTCCACAGAATGGGCAAGAAATTAGGAGCTGGAAGGTGGGAAAAGGGGCTAAGTGTTGAGCTTAGGGGCTTAAGCCTTGGGAGTAATATTTTATTATTATTTCAAAGAACATGTACATTTTATGTTTTTTATCCCAAGTTCCTGGCAAGGGGAAAAAATTCAAAGGGGATGCATGCTGATGGAACACATGTAGTTTCAAGGGTGACAAGTGTCAACCCTGGTGCGTGCGAATAAAATGGCCAAGATGAGCCGTGAGAGGGGTTCCTTCTCCATTCAACTCCTGACTGCCTCAGGTGAACTGGTCTGACCTCTGCAAAGAAACCCTCGTGCATCTGCTGAACTAAAAGGCATGTATCTGTGTTTGTTCTGGGATAATCGGTACATCCTCTGTCTGAATAGTTCGAACCTGTGTTGACCCCTGTGGGAATTGCTTGTCATGCAATCCCGAAAACCATCACCGTGAGACCTTGTCGTCATTGTTGATCCTGTTTGGGAAGCCAGTGTCTGTATTCCCGGTTGGTTGTGGTGGCCACGCAGAGCTGGACTGCGCGTGGCTTGATGGCTAGTGCAAGTTTTGATTGAGCCTGTGTATGACCTCTCTCCAGGTGAGGGAGGTGACTATTGTTGGAAGAGGCAGGTTGTCAGGCCTATGAGCAACTCTTTCCAGGTGAGAGAGTTTGCTGGGAAATGGTTTCTTCCAAAGAGTGTCCAACACCAGCTTCGGGCTCTGAGACTTCCTGATCTGTACTGTTGTCGAGACCAAGAGAGGGAGGTGTAGCACCGATGGACTATGCTTGTGAAGGTGTATACTCCCGGGTGGAACAAACATGTGGGGAATGAGAGTCTGGAAGTAGTGGGCGTAAGATGACATCCTGGGAAGAATCCTTCCAGTCTTTTTTTGATGTTTTCCCTGTAACCTCAGCCTAGCCTAGGATTCCTTGCCTTGGGGTGGAGCTTAGTCCCAGCTCGGGGGTGACCCACTACTAAGCTGATGAGCAGTGTGGTCTAAGGCTGGGAGGTTTGTGGAAGACTCATATGTGGTTGGTGGAATCGCCAAGGTTTTCAAAGATAAGTATCAGAAGATGTTTTATTCATAATTCTGCATCTCTGTGTAATTATAACTATCATGTATTCTGTTGTGCATATCAATTTAATGTTAATGCTATTGATTGTACATTATAGCAGTAAATAATATGTTTACTCTGAGCTCAAATGTATTTCTTGCTTAAATGCATGTGGATTATATAATGCCTATATGAGCTATGTAAAAGAGCGTTACAATTTGGTATCAGAGCTAAGTAAACTGTCTGAGTAGTGACATAGCTCGGCCTGTTGAAGGCTAGGATGTTACAGTATGGTATCAGAGCAATTAAGCCTTGGTAACAGAAAAAGTAGCGTTACAAGAGTGGAGCTGGACAAGAGGAAAAGAATTTGTTGTGTGCAAGACAAGGTGAAGCCGCCCCAACATATCACTGTGAAACGCAACATCGATTTCTGAAAAGGAGGAGCAACCATTCATTGGGGAATCATTCCCTACTCACGATCTGCCCTTACTGGAATGATTGAGCTCTTCCATCACCATTCTACATACGATCTTGATGATCTACAATTGATCTCATCAATATCACCATCAAGCAATCTACCTATTGTGAAATTGATGGTGGCAACCCCAATGTGGAAGAATCTACTCATTGACATGCGAGGATGTTGTTTTAGAGGTAGGGAATATGTCATTGGTCAGACCACATTATGCATGAACCTTTGTCTTCACTCCAAGAGGATTCGGCAGAACAAGTGATGCACATCATAAACACTGTTGTTAGGAGGGACGATGCTGAGAGCGATATCATCAAAAGGGATTGCCTCATCTTATATTGTTGTAGGAATTACCAGTTCATTATCTTCGAGATAAATGACTTAACACCAACACCTTTGCAGGCCGTGAAATCTCTAGCAATGGTTCAATCTTTGCTTTGCAAAGACATGGCAATCTCCATCAACTGCAGTTTGGGATGCCATAAAAAAACAACTATAATTTCTTTCTACAACACAACTTTGCTGGAAGAGCTCACGATGGAAGAGTGTTATGTGCTTATTCAAATTGCAGTTAGTTTGGATCAAGAGGCTTCGAGGAAAGAGGGAGCAGTCATAGTAATTAGTAGCATATATATATATATATATATATATATATATATATATATATATATAACCAACATTTGTTAGAAGTAGCATTGGTGGGTTTGCTATTTTATATTAGAGTGTTATTTTTTTGGTAAATGAATTCAATACAGAACCACAAATAACAGACAAATTATTGAACACACACTGAATATTGAACATACTAGAACATAATGAAGTTAGTGGTTCTTGACTGTTTGCTAAGAGAACCAATAGCTGATTTAGTTATGTTTTGTTACATGCTAATGTACCCATGGTGTTATTCATTAACCAGAACACTATCTTAAAGGAGGAAGTTTGTCAACGATGGTCAGAAGCAATTACGTTTTAAATGAATGAAAATAGAAGTTATGTTTTAAATGAATGATAAGGGAAGATCGAATGTGTGGAGAAGAAAAGAGTAAAAACCCTAAAATTCAGAGTGGTCGCAAGTGCTAGTGAAGACTATATCTAACAATTGTGACATAATTTAATATTCATGTATATGTTTACAGTATTGGTATTTGTAAGGACTAATGTTTACTTTAGATACAATTGTGGTTTGTTTAGAATTAGTTGTGGTTATTGAGAGAACTACTATATCCAAGTTTAGAATAAATTGTAATTGTATTAATATTGTGTGAATTTATAATGAAAAACAAATTTTATGTGTATACTAATTTTTCATTTTTTAATTTGTGTGAAAATACTGAAAAACATTTATACATTTAATCTATTTTTATATAAAAATAAAAAATTATAATTTTATTCTTTATTTTTTAATAAAAAAAATCATAAAAAATTAAATTAAAAAAATAACTTTACCAATTATATCACCTTATTATTAGGAATTCTGTAAAAAAATATTTCCCTAACACCAATAATAAATTGAATAAGCCCAAATCTCCTTTATTGAACTTGCAACACCATAACACCAACCTAATAACATATTGACCATTGATATTATGATATATTTGTATTAGTTGAATTTCTGATTTTGAAGATTAAAACAAAGTTTTAAAGGCCATGCACTAATTAAATTAAATCAGTTTATAGTTTACCCTTATGTATAGTGGAAACAAGAGATTAGCAGAAAATCTTACATTCTTAATTAAGCTGTACACCTATTGGAAATGCGCATAACTAATGATCTTTTAATCTAAAATATTAATTTCATGGCTATTATGCTAACATATTCTTAGTCGTTCTTCCAAATTGATGAATTAGATTTAATGTTCATAACTTTCTATCATTTTTAAAGACATACCTTAACCCTTTTACTTTTTCACATTTACTTAATCATATTAAAAAATTCAGCATTACCATATTTGACCATATCTCCAATAGCTACCGATTTACGGATTTACCCTCATTTGTCATATTTGCAGCTTCCTCTACCCATTAATAGAAAAATGGAAAAAGAGCAATTGACGAACTTCAATAGGCCGAGGAAAGCTAGAATTGAAACCAGAGGTTAACCGAAAATTTTACATTCTTAATTAATAATAAGTATAACAAAGAATAAGTCTAGTTCTATTTTTCCTTGGTACATTATACTCAAACTCATATCCAACGTAGCTTCGCAACCTCCAGAGTTACACCCAGATTAGATGACTTGTATCCAATGGTTCTTTGCTTCAGTGAATATAGCTTAATCTCACAAAATCGAAGATATTTATCATAATAGTGGGAATGCAGATTTAGCGTTACCTAGGTACCAAGTCAGTAATGGAAACTGTTGCGTTAGATGGAGGAGGCAGAGGACTGTGAGATGAAGCACATGATACTGAAGATGTGGTTGATATATGATTGATATGATATGATACTGAAGATGTGGTTGATGTGGTTGATATATGATTAGGTTGAAACATACAACATGATAAAGTGGAAGTGACTCATCAAATAGGATTTTGTCAAGGCTCTTGTTTGGCAAGTACTCATAAACCAGTAACCTTTCTGATCCCTCTGCGCAACAGCCCAGTAAGTTAACAAGATTTCTATGTTGAATTTTGACCACAATGGTAACTTCATTTAGAAACTCTTTCTTTCCTTGCGTAGAATTTAAAGACAACTTCTTCACCGCCATTTCTTTTCCATCTTCAGTAGTTCCCTTCGAATTTCAGACAAAAAATCAGGATAATTAGATTTTGAAAAGTAATTAAGTTCAGTTGTCTTGCTTCTACGATATATTTCTTTTCAATCCAATAATCTAACGATCAAGGGTGCGGTGTGAGCAGCCCGCGATTACTGCAATTCAAGATTATATAAACTATTAGAAGCTTTCTTATTAAAACATGCTACMTTGTATACAGGGCCAAACCCTCCCTCTCYAAGCTTGTTATCCTCATGAAAATTTTSTGTGGCAGAAAGCAATGTTTCCATCKTAAACAMTATTTGCCGATCCTGACTGATTAGTGTGTCTTCKTTGACTTGCCCATGCCCYGTATGATGAAATTGYTCAGCCATATCGTGTTCAACCAGAAATCTTCAACACTAGTGTAACAGAGGAGAGTATTGTAACTGTGATGATTCATATTAAGTACTGGAAAAAAATATGAAGTATAGATCTATTTATCTTTGAATTTGTCGTAACTATGATGATGATCTAATTTATTTCCAGATTTATTAAACATGGAAACATTAAAAAAATCAGGGTGAAACATTGTCCAGCCTCCAAACAGAGTTATCTGTTAAAGCAATGGCTACTTTAACTGACCTAGAAGCTCATATCTATCATGTGCATTTACATTACCTTCGTATCCCCTTCGAAGTATGACAGACTTCAATCTTCTCCAAGTTGCGAATATGCCTACGGATAACACGAAAAGCGAGCCGCCCACAACACCTAAAATTATGGCTCTTTTTTTTGTAGATTCCTTTGAGTGGTTGATCTGCGTGCTATTATTATTCGGTGCAGGGGTGCTCGAATTATAGAAACTATATATTTCATAACGAACTATGCAGCTTCCCACCAAACCCTGGCCTCCTGATCTTCCTGCGTAAGATGCGAAAATGCCATTGATAACTGTTGACAGACATGTCTTGCAGTCGTCAGTAGATATATCGCTGAAGCACTGGACCAGACCGTAAATCGTTCGAAACCAGGAATCTTTAGTTGTTCCGGAAGCATATCTATATCCGTATCCAGGTCCATAGCCACCAGCTGCTGCTTTAGCTGACAAATCAGCTAAGAGCTTCTGAACAGCCGTGTTAAAGGCATCAGGGTTGGAGACATTGGACCCACCGGATTCATAATATCCATTAGTGTCCAAATTTCCTATGAAACTGTAATTTTCAAAACGTAAAAAGCAGATAAAATCCCACGTTCTACCGCCAATGACATTTCCACATTTTTGTTGAACCCTAGTCGTTGCCTGTTGTGAACAATTGTAGCACTGGCCGACTGTTGCGTCTCCCCTGCACTGGAGGAGGCCATATATTCGATCGGGACTTTGGCCATAAACAGAAGTGTTAAACCCAGTTTGGAATGTGTGCTCAATCAGGCTACTGAAGACTGTATTCAGATTGCTCTCAAATTTACTGCCATTCGTATGGTTAACGCCGTTGCACGACTGTGCGTCACAAATATCTGCACGAAGATTAATGATCAAAACCAGTACAGCGATAATTATGTACATTAGCTTAACAGTTTGACCAATGACGAAAGAACATGCAGAATCTCTTCCATGAGAGTTGATATTTGTTAGGAATCCCATGGCTTTTGAACAGTGATCAATGCTCCCAGAATTCTCATCTACTCTGCAAACATATAATAATAATTATATGTTTGCTCTCAGAATTTTCATCTACTCTGCAAACATATAATAATAATAACGATATCATATGCTAGACCAACTGGACCAAGTTTTTAATTTTTATCGAGATCAATCGCCTAGGGTCAACATGGCCGGCAAAATCGTTATTCCAGTCAAGTCAAAATAGAACATTCCAATCGACTTTTATGCAATTGTTGAAAACATGGATTCAAAATATATCTCAATAGACTTTTATGCAATTCTTAAAAGGACTTTGATCGAAATCTTGAATGGAAGGGACATATATTATTCTGAAAACTATTTTATACGTTCGCAACGAGTTCTTCAAAGTTCCATAGCGCGTTGCTGGTAATCAATACCGTGTTTTTAAAACGTTATTGTTGGTAGTATTATTTGAAGGTGAAAAAATTTATGGTTACGAGTGGTTATTGTAAATATAAGAAGTATATCATGGTTATTTAATATATATATAGAAATGATTCTTTGATATATTATAAAGGGAAGATTTCTATTTTTATGAGATTTTTTTGGGAGTAGTTATTTTGTTTTTTTATATCTAAAAAAAATGAGCTCTTAACCAATCATAAGTAGTTTTAGGTTTTACTTTAAGAAAAAAATATATATTTCAACACATATAGTATTTTCAAGTTGTGTTTTTTAATGACTTAGTCTTGATGTCATACATAAACTCTTGTATTATTCTAAGTACAATTTAACCTCATGCTAAAGTTGATATAAAATAATTTTAATTAAAATGGATGTCAAAATATTTTTTATATGTCACATGTCAACTTAAAATTGTTATATATATAAAGACGATATTAAATAAGTGAACATAGAAATATTTTATTTATGATCCACACTGAAATTATTTTTTTCTTATTAATATTTTTTAAATTACACATGTAAACTCCATAATATTAAGCATTGAAGGAATTACCCATCTCCCTCATTCTAGGAAGTAGAAAGCACCTATTAAGAAAATCAAAATTTCTCTATATATAGAATTGATATAAAATTATTTTAAGTCTTCCTTAATATAGAAATATATAAAATTATTTTACATTTCCTTGAGTTGTAAAAATCACCTTTCATTCATGTAAATAAATTAATATTTTTTTAATTTTAGTATAACAAAAATTCATTTTATTTTATTAATTAATAACACTTTAGATGATTATTTTGAACCTATCAAACCTCTTTAAAAAAAAATCATAATCAACCTTCATATCCATTAAAAATTTAAAACTTAGAACATATAATTTCTTAAAAAAAATTATCCCTTAAAACCTATGCATCGTATTTAACATTGTCTTTTCAACATGGCCGACATTTTTGACCTGTCTATAAAAATTTAAAAAGCTCTGCTACAGCAGGGAAGATTCTTGATTTATCATAGACTTAAAATTATCCGTGCTTCCAACTTCCATTGTCCTTACATTCAAGTCATTACCAAAATCTTCAGACATAGCGCTTTCAATTTGGGTACATTTTTTCAATTCGAATACGTGGCATATGTATTCATAGAAGACCTGGATTTTGAATACGTGGCATATGTATTCACGGATAATTATCATTAGATTTTTCCGGTTTCCCTTGACTCCATTCCACCGCTTTTGAATAGTCCGTAAGCTTTGGGTTTGTGTTGACTGGACTTCTGACTTCTAATAATCCATAAGGTCCGTATTCCTTAAGTTTTTCTTGGCTTGCCTTTACAAGTTACAACTTACAATAGATAGGGATAAGTTGCAACTTGATGGGATAGAATTTAAGGCATAAAGTCAGCATAAACCATAGTTAATAATGTAAGATCGGAATTTTGGGAAAAACGTAAAAAGTTTAGGGAAAAACCTAAACATTTACCTTAAAGTTAATTGAAAATCACCATTAAAAAAAATAAAAATATGATTTGTTAGTCGTGTAAAAATGATCAATAAAAATCTAATAAAACAATTTTAAAGCAGAAACTAGATGGGTTTACTTTCGATGAAAGCTATAATTAATTAATAAATAAATAAAATGTCTCGAATCTAAAAAAGTCCAAAAAAATATTATCGGGCAATTGACCCCATTTTTACCATTTTACCTCAATTCTAAGCATTGTTAATTTTTACCATTTTACCTCAATTCTAAGCATTGTTGGTATGCACAGTCTAAGAACATTAAAAAAAAAATACACTATATATCCAAGAATATCCCACTTGTTTAATTCATCCAAGAATATCCCACTTGATTAATTCTTTGCATTGGGACCATGAATATATAAATTATTTATTTGGGGTAGCTATGTACATTGATTTTTTCATCGAGGGAACTTCTTAATACTCATAAATTTCATCAATGAGTTTACAACTCATAAATTTCATCAATGAGTTTACAAGACTCTTAAACTTATCAACCTATTCCAATAACACTTTGTTGTATTTACTCATTTCCTTAAAAAAAAATAATATTATACATTAATATGTTTTTCCTTAGTATAATAAGCATGGCCATTTTCCAAAAAAAATGCACTTTGACTATTACAATCTATCTTACAACTTTTTTTTTAGGAAATCAATATATAGTTGAAACCCTAGCAAAAGAGTTTAGAAAGTCCGTTTTTTTTTTTTAAAGTTGAAACCCTAGCAAAAGAGTTTGGAAAGTCCCTTTTTTTTGTAAAGTTGAAACACTAGTTAAAGAGTTTGGAAAGTCCGCTTTCAAAGTGAAGAAATTTATATTTTAAAGAGGATTATATATTTTGTTTTAAAATAAAATGTTATTTAATTATCGAAAAATAGTTTGGAGAGATAAAAAATTGCTTGGAAAGATAAATGAAAGAATGTGTACGAGTCCATGCTGTGAAAGCTACCCAACCTCCATTTTATTACGTTGTTGAGAGATTTTTAATTAATGTTTGTTACAGCGTATGCAAAGAAGGATGTACGGACCTGATATAATTACTATTTAAAAGTCCATGCAAATGTTTTTATAACTCCAAACAAAAATTCATATCTTTATAAAATGACTTATATTCTCATTTTTATAATTATTTTTGAAAGATATTTGTAAAGTTTTTAAAAGTTAATCCTATAGTCTTTAGGGTTAAGTCTTTGATTGTATGGGCTTGGAGTTACAACGCTAGGTTGAGCACCCATTTAAAGAGTTTTTGCATGTTAAAGGGATTAAGAATATATAAGTGATTTGTATTTGATTCTGAAGTAAGTGAGGGCTACATTTACAAAGAAATATTTTATTTTAAAGGACGTAGCTTTAATTTAATATTGAAGGAAGTATGTGGCTTCGGTAAGTTGTCCTTAACAGGGGGAACAACAACATCAATGATTGACAATCAAGCTTCAAGTATCGAAGCTCTATCAGTGCCAACAATGATCCAGGTAGATATTAGTGGCCACCCACCTATTCCAACTGGATCATCTTGACAATTTTTAGTTCAGAACATTCTTATGTAACTCTTTGTAATTGTGGGTTCTACACTTTTGGGGTTGTTTGAAGCCCTACACAGCTTCCAGGTGGAGATTGGTAGTCGTCCACCTAATCCAACTAGATTATTTTGGAAGTTTTCATGTTAATTTATCTTTTTATACTTCCAGGCTCGTTTTGGGGCCCTAAACAATGTTTTTTTTTTCTTTTCTTTCCATAGCCAAAATTTATATTAAATCACAGTTTGATAGTATAATATGTAGTTTTCGAAATGACCTTTCTAACGGGCTATTGCACGCTTAAAACGGAGGTCATATGCAAAAGTTACAACTCTGGGAAGTTCATGTACCAACTTACCGATCAAAGCCCACATAACTTTTGGCATTTCATTTCCTAAAGTTAGGTTTTTGGATGTATAAGGTTTGGGAATTCACGAGTAATGTTAAAAATACCTCTAGAGCCTCATTGTAATCATTATGCTCAGACGAATGTGCATCGCAGCCACATCTCTTCTCAGAGATAGCTACCACCATTCGAGCAAGTTGTTTTCAGTTATGGAGTTTTACAGTTTCACCCTATTTTCTTTATTCAATAGAAGTTATTGTTCACTGGATATCTGTTTTTGTTCTTCGTATCTTTGTGTTATTGTATTCAGTCTGTTATTCAATCCATTCTTCTCATAAATCCAGATCAATGGTATCAGAGCGGTCTTCGCTTCATTCATTATTTTTTCGTGCATGTCCCCGACAAGATCTGGGTACAAGAAGTTGGGACTTGAACCAGTTGAGCCTTTGTAAGACCGGTCACACCGAGCCTGAAAACAACTCATGGGGGATGAGAAGAAAGATGATGGAGAAGGAGATCCTTTTAAATTGTTTCCCGAGGAATCCCTTGCGTGAAAAATGAATGAAATGATGGACAACTTTGCACAAATTCTTTGGCGTCTGCCCACGTGAGATGCATATTCATCAAGCGGTCATGCAACCCCCTTCAAGGTACAAGTAAATTTCAATATTCCATTATTTGAAAGACTAATAGATGTGAATGTTGTAGATAAATTGTTGAATCTGCTCGAAGAATATTTTTTGGTCTACAAATTTTCTGATAGGGAAAAGATTACTTTTTCACTCCTCAAGGTCATCCCCCATGTTAAGGAATGGTGGGATACGTACTCTGAACAAAGGGACATAGAGGAATTTGCAATAATTGTGGTTGCCCCCACATGGGATTCCTTCATGGATGCCATTAAAGAACACTACCACCTTGTTGGAAGCTAGGATGACTAGTACACTGTTGGACATATTTGTTGATACTATGGTAGCTGCAGGAGGTATTTACCTCCATATGTAAACCTGGCGAGAATAGAATATTCTGAGAAGTAAGAAGAAACCCTAACGAGTTGGTTAAAAACCCTAGAAGACAAGTCAGATCAAGAGGATAATTTATATTAGGTTATTAGCCTCCAAGAGAAGAAGTCGGCCAGAAGAAATATTATATACTAAGTAAATAGGTACTCAGAATGAGAAGTTAGTCCAGGTAGTTAGCCAGAATTAGTATAAATACAGGAGGTCAATCTTCATTCTGGCAGGCATTCTCAGAATTGCAAAGCAGCACTTGTGTGCACTACAGTTGCCTAGTTTGTGCACAAGTTTGGAGGAGAGTTGTCGTTGCAATTGCTGCAGCTAACAGATTTCAGTTTTGGCTTGGACTATCTCTTGGTTATGGTTTGGACTATCTGATTAGCTCTTGTTTGGAGCGCTATCCTTGGAGAAAGGTGTGCTACCCTTTGTTTGGCTATCTAGCCTAGGGTTTGCTTCCAGAATGATTCTCTGTCAAGGTTAAGGTGCTCAGAGGGTGGCTTCGACCTATGGTTGGGTGACAATAGTGATATTGTCGATGGTAAAATGAGCACATCCATTATATTCTAACAGGTTATGGACCCACACCTCCTTCATTCAATCTAACTGTTGGAAGGGAGCATAGCCATAAGGATATTAAGCTCGTTGAAGAACTGTTGCTAGGGTTTCTAGTAGGAGCAGTCACCAAAGCACTGCTGCTAGGGTTACTAGCAGGTGCAGTTGCATAAACCCTAACCCTCTCGTTGAGGAACCTTAAGTGAAGGGAGTAACCTAATTTCCGGATAGACCTGTGCACCCTAGCCTAGCACATAAATTATCCGTGCTTCCAACTTCCATTGTCCTTACATTCAAGTCATTATCAAAATCTTCAGACATAGCGCTTTCAATTTGGGTACATTTTTTCAATTCCGTAAGCTTTGGGTTTGTGTTGACTGGACTTCTGACTTCGAATAATCCATAAGGTCTGTATTCCTTAAGTTTTTCTTGGCTTGCCTTTACAAGTTACAACTTACAATAGATTGGGATAAGTTGCAACTTGATGGGATCGAATTTAAGGCATAAAGTCAGCATAAACCATAGTTAATAATGTAAGATCGGAATTTTGGGAAAAAGGTAAAAAGTTTAGGGAAAAACCTAAACATTTACCTTAAAGTTAATTGAAAATCACCATTAAAAAAAATAAAAAATGATTTGTTAGTCGTGTAAAAATGATCAATAATACTAGTCCCAAGGTTAAATAATTGAATATAAATTTAATAAAACAATTTTAAAGCAGAAACTAGATGGGTTTACTTTCGATGAGAGCTATAATTAATTAATTAATAAATAAAATGTTTCAAATCTAAAAAAATCCAAAAAAAATTATCGGGCAATTGACCCCATTTTTACCATTTTACCTCAATTCTAAGCATTGTTGGTATGCACAGTCTAAGAACATTAAAAAAAAATACACTATATATCCAAGAATATCCCACTTGTTTAATTC